>PVJA010000388.1:98917-179312 GCA_004027025.1 Myocastor coypus | reverse complement strand
CAATATGCTGAACCTTTTGAAGGTTCTTGAGACCAATATCTGATTCATCCTGTGTACATCAGTGTATGGTTTTGCTATTGATGTTTTCTGCTTTGTCTGCTTCCAGTCACTTCGTTGTTTAATCCATAACACATTCAGCTGTGTTATGCCCTTAAGTTCTTGTTTTCTTCTTTAAAGTTCTTATATTAGGGAGACTATACGATATTTACACATATAGGTCTGGTTTATTTCTTTTTAAGCTGACATCTCTGAACCTTTTCTAACTCTTCCCTTTCCAACAAGATAGTTCCGAAGGGCTCCTGAGCCACATGGTCAAGTTATCACAGCTAAAAACCCACTCTTTTTTATGATTTCAAAATATATTTTTGAAATGAACATAAAATTAAAATACATTTTAAAATTATTGACAAACAGGAAAATGGTTCTTTCACCACATAACAAAAATTCTGGAAAATTTGTAATGTGACAAAGTTATGTAATTGTCCCTACAAAAAGTCTGCATTGATGACAACTGCTTTATAACCTTTAAAAGATTAGGAAAAAAGTGATAGCAGGGAGATAATATAGAAGAGATGATCACATTGTTTTTAGTGATTTAATATTTTTTTGTTGTTTAAATTTAACAATGGTTATATTACATATTTTCATCATCAGATCAGTTTAGATTAATAGATATAGGTATATAAAATTGATCAAACAATTAAAACAATTAAACATTAACACTTTCAATAAACATTACTTTTTTTTTCTTTTTCCCCTTTCTTTTTTTTAAAAGTTGACACTTTGCATATTGTCCTCACAATAGTTCTACAGAGCACAGTGTGTGGGCATGACCCACCTCCCTATTGATGTTGCTAAAAAGAAAAAAAAAGAAGAAAAAAAAATGCTACTCTTTGGACTAAGAGGAAGCAGATGTATACGCAGTCAAATGTTCTGCAATTGCAGTGGGCCTCCTGTGAAGCTTGTAATGTTGGAGGCTATTGATCTAAGCCTCCTAAAGCTCACCTCACCAATCTAGCTCTGCGTTTCATGCATTGTAATTAAACTTTTTTTTTTTTTTTCTGGGTGATCAAGGGCAAGTCAAAGCAAGACCTGTATAACAAAACATTCATTTTTTTTGGTATCTTCCAGGGTCAAATCCCCTCAGGATTAAGTTTCGGACCATATACAATACTTTGTAGAGCTGTTGTTAGTGTCAGCCTTCGGGATGAGTCACGGCTATTGCTTGGCCAGTTTGCTTTCTGTGAAAGCCTGAGAGAATGTTTTTCTCTGGGTGACTCTCCTTAGATGCACTATAGTTCATTTATCCCTTTCCTCTGAGGTCCTATAATCTCCTTGACGAGAAAATTTGGGATACATCTTGAGTTATAGGATATTACAGCAGAGGTTCTCTGATATCCTGAGTCCTTATTGACCTTGAAGGGCTAGGGCCAAAATATTGGCTATCCTCATAGCTCTTCTTTTTCTCCAGTTTTTGGTCTGTTAACTTACATTCTTAACCCTCCAGCAGAAAAGCTTTGTGGTACTATTACTCTATAATATAGGTACTTGAGCTTATCGTTACTGGGAATATAAACCCACTCTTGATACCAAATTCTGTGTTACTTTTCTTTTTCTTTCTTTCTTTTTTTTTTTTTTTTTGATCTTTTTGAGACAGGGTCTTGCTATGCAGTTGATGCTGGCCTTGAGCTCACTTTTGTAGCCCAGGCTGGTCTCGAACTCGCACCAATCCTCCTGCTTCAGCCTCCCGAGTGCTGGGGTTACAGGCGTGAGCCACCATGCCCGGATATGTGTTACTTTTCTCTTGTGGTTGAGACAAAACACTCAACACCCAAAATTAAAGGATGATTTATTTAGTTTACAGTTTATAGAGGTTCCACTCCATAATCAGCTGGGTCCAAGGTAAGGTGGCACATGGCAGAGGACAACAGTTCATAGCAGCAGAAGACAGCAGAAGTAAACAAGAGAGAGAGTTGCAAACCTGTTTATATTCCTTATTTGGTATGCAGGCTACCCTTCAAGAGCAGGTGTAGCATTTACACCTTAACTCTAGCCTGTCCCTCATGATTCATTAGGCTTTGAGGGGACATCCAGACATTAACCATAACATCCACTATGTAAGCCAGGCTGGCCTGGAATTTGTAGTGATCCTCCTTCCTTGGCCATCTGAGTGTTGGGATTTCAGGCATGTACTACCACTCTCAGCTTCCCCGCTTCCCTGCAAATTACTCACATCCAGTACTGGGGATGGAATCCAGAGAGCTCTCAGTGACATTCCCAGTTTTCTTTCTTTCATACCCACCCCAGCTCTTTCTTGATGCTGGGGAATGTACTCAGCTCCTTCACACTGAACTAGTGGATGTAAGGTACTTTGTCCCCAGGATGTGAAACATGATACAGAGAGTGCCACGTTGGAACTCAAGATCATGCGCCACAGGCCACAAAGCATAGTCACTGCAGCTGTGATGCCTATGCCTTGCTCTCTGGGTGGAGGCTGATGGTGACCCTATGAGGATAGTGCTGCTGCATGATCTCTTGTGTCCTAGCCGCACTTGGTGGCAGCAAAATTTTGTACAGGAGAGGCAGAGCGAAAGCTGTCCTTGCTCCCAGTATGGCAGTGCTCAGGAAAGTCCCATGACTCCTTTCACACTTGTAGCTAGTGTTTCTTCATGTCTTCAAGGGGAGCTGATGAGTTAAGGCTTTTGCTTGCACATGATTTTCCTCCCTTCTGAAGTTTCCAAGCTTTTTAAAAGAAACTGGGACATCTGAAAGTCCACTGGGGACTGGGGGACAGATTTGCATCCCAGGTGACAAGACAGGAGGGTCAAGAGATGAGAAGGACAGGAGGACAACTGTATTGGCCAGGAAAGATAGGCCATAGCAGCAGGGTGCCCTTGGCTTTGCTAGAGCATCCCGACCCAGCCAGCTGCAGCTGCAGTTGGTGGTGTGACTGCAGCCCTTCTGGGCTGTCTTCACCACTTCTTCTGGCCTCAGGTCTGGAAAGTGTGCCAGGGTCACTTGAGGACAAAGTGGCAGTTACTACCAAGATGGCTGCTGTGTTGCTCAGATTCCTGCTGTTGTGGTGAAACACCTGTGAAGGTCACCTTCGAGGAGGAGAGTCTCACTTTGGCTCCTGCCCATCATCAACTGGGTCTGTTGCTGTGGCCTGTGGTGAGGCAAGACATCATGGTAGTCAGGAAGGGGACAGAAAATGGAGAGATGGACAAAAGGAAGGAGGAGGGGGCAGGACCAGCTGTATCCCCAAAGGTCATATCCCAAGTTCATACCCCATTACCCACTCCTTTTTACCAGGCTCCACCTCATTTTGTCACCTACCAATAGTGTCCCCAGACATGGTCTCCTCTGTGGATTCAGCGATCGGACTGCTGGCAAGGTCAGAGCTGTGCTACCTAGGCACCTGCCCGAAGGCCCTCGATGTTTGATCTCAATGCCCTGAGGTATCTTTTTTGTCCCAGCCAGGACAACTGGAGTGATGCCATGCTGAGCCCCACCCAAGTCCACAGAAGTCCTCAGCTTTCTGCAGATGGATCTCTAGCCATGCCAGGGCCTAGGTGAGGGGGTGTGGAATTGTAGAGAAGACAGGACCCAGCCCTGCTTTTTAATAATACACCCTCAAAAGAATTATGAGGTCTTTCATATGTGTAATGAGGAAGAACTACACTTCCACCAGGTTCTTCTCCGATTCTGTTCTGGGAACCAAGACTCTAACTCGGGCATCTAGTACACTTAGGCAGTGAATTCCAGGCATCAGTGATCTTCAGGTTTGTGGCAAAAAGGAGGGAATTGCCAGGTATGGTGGCACACCCCTATAATCCCCACACTTGGGAGGCTGAGGCAGGAGGATTGGTGTGAGTTCGAGGCCAGCCTGGGCTACAAAAGTGAGCTCAAGGCCAACCTGAACAGCATAGCAAGACCCTATCTTAAAAAGACAAAAAGACAAAAAAAAAAAAAGAAACATCTCAAAATGTATGGTCACATTGGCTCCCACTTATATTGGAAATTAAAATTATCTTAGAATTTACTATAGTTAAATTCATTCATTTTTTTATACCAGGAATCAAATTCATGACCTTGTGCTTACCAGGCAGTTGCTGGACAGCTGAGCTATGCCTTGGTCCAAGTTAACTTTTTTTTTTGTGGGACTGGGGTTCAAACTTAGGACCTTGCACTTGCCTGGCAGCCATCTCCCCAGTCCCAACTTAATGGCTTAACTCACAAGTTTATTTCTCACTTATGGAGAAGTCTGATGTGAGTTGAGAGGCTTATTTATTTATTTTTAAAATTTTTGTGGAACCAGGGATTGAACTCAGGGCCTTGCGTTTGCCAGGCAAGCACTTGTTCTACTGAGCTATCTCCCTAGCCCTTCAAATTAACTTTTGATAAATGACCATTTTATTTATTTATTGCATCTAGTACAGGGTCTACAGGGTTTCATTATATAGATTGATTGGACTCGTAGTGATTCCTGTTTTCAGCCTCCACCTGTGCCACAACAAGCAGTCTCAGTCAAGGTCTTAGGGTGCCCTTTCGGGGCAGGGCTGGAGATCTGGACAACAGACCCTTCCCCATCCTTGTGTCTGCCTACAAAGACACTTTAAGCTGCTGAGCTGTCTGGCCAGCCCTTAAATGACCATTTTAAATCTTAACAAAGGCATAAGCACTACCATCACCTCTAAGGTCTTCCCCATACCACAATCTATTCCCCCTCCTCATCTTGATGTATTTTCATGTTTATCATTTTGCCTGTACTGGAATGTCATTAAATGGAATCATTCAGTATGGATCTTTCAAGTTTGGCTTCTCCCGCTGAACATAATGTATCTGAGAATAACTCAAGTCACTATGTTTCATTCCGTTTTCCTGCTACACATATTTCATTGTGTCACTGTACCACCACTTGTTTATTCATTCACATATTGAAGGGTTTTCGGGTTGTTTCCAGTTTGGGTCCATAATAGAGATTTTAAGATACCTCTTTCACAGCCAATTATGGTGGTGCACACCTGTCATTCTAGCACTCTAAGAGGCTGAAGCAGGAAGATTACAAAGCTGAGCCCAGCCTGGCCAACTCAGCAACTTAGTGAGACTCTGTCTAAAATTTAAAAAAAAAAAAAAAAAAAAGTTAAAAATCTAAGGATGTAGCTCATTGTTAAAGCCCTGTGTTCAATTCTTACAACTGACTGGAAAAATTTTTGGAATGTAGTTCAAAGCCTTGAGTTTCCCTCACACAGAATCTTGATCTAAATGAAAATAAGAGATAAAAGAGAAATTTGAAGCTTTTGAGGGAGTAAAGCAGTGTTCAAATGGTGAATGCAAGAGCTCAGTGGCCGGGGTTCAAGCCTTGGCATGCCCTGTCAGGCCCCCCCCCCCAACTGACGTGTGCTGAGATGGCGATTGAGACTGGGGGTAGTGGTGCATGCCTGTAATCCCAGCTCTTGGGAGGCTGAAAACAGGAGCTCATTCCAAGTCTGATCTACATAGTGAGACCCTGTAGACTCTGTACCAAATACATAAAAAACCAGACTAAAACAAAAAGTGAATGCGTGGTTCCAAATGTAGAAAGTAGGACAGAAGACTGAAAACCACTCAGCCTACCTTCCAGCTTCACCAGGAAGGAGGTGGACAACAGATAACAGTCAAAGTAGGAGTACAGATGTGACAAAATCAAGCGGAGCTAAGGAAATGGAAGGCCCAGAGAGAAAATTCAACAGGTTATTTGTTTGTTTTTAAATTAGAAAATTAGGGGTTGGGGAGATAGCTCAGCAGTCTGAAGTGCCTGCTTAGGGAAGCTTAGGCAAAGGCAGGGACCGTGGTTTGATCCCCGGCACCACATGCTGTGCCAGCCCCAACCTCAGGGCAGGCTGAGCCAGCCATAACGTAAAAATAAAGTTAAAAAAAAATAAATTAGAATATTAACTAGATGTGGTGACACACACCTATAATCCCAGCACTCAGGAGGCTGAAGCCCCAGGACTGCTGCAAGTTGGAGGCTGGCCTAGGCCACAAGGTGAGACCCCGTCTCAAAAAAAAAAAAAAAAAAAAAAAAAGAAAGATGACAAAACCCTAGCAAGACTGATGAAGAAAGCACAACAAAGACAACGATGGTCAGTGGCAGAAGAAAAGCAGTCACTACAGATTCCACAAATGCCCACGTAACACGGGGTGCTTTGAACAACCCACTAGGCAGTCTGAAACTTATTTGTAATGTAGTCTGAGCAACTCAGTGGGCAGTAATGCCCTGAGGAGAGCTGGATTGCTGCTGCTGCGAACATAGCAGAAGAAAGGGATCTATGTTAGGCTTTTCCCACAGTCATGCTCCATTGCCACAGAATGGTCCAACTCTTCCTGAAAGCCCATGAGTCTGCATGCTGTCTTTGCAAAAATGCTTAATGTTCATCTAAGTGAACAAAGCAGCTGGTGAGGTGGGCACGCATTGCTGAGGCAGCGCTGGGAGCCCTGATGACTACTGAGGCTGGGCCAGGTGGGCTTGTGTCCCTTTGGTCCTGCCCTCTTCTCCCTCCTCCTCATTATTGGTGGTGGTGGGTCTCATGTGTGCTGAGCACTGACCCGCACCCGTAGCCCTGGCCTCTGTTAATGTAAATGTTTGAGGTTTCCCATAAGATATTTTCATAAAAAGAGAAGTCAAACCAAAACATTACTCTCTGCAGAACCCTGCCCTGCTGCACAGCTGCTCTGTCACCTCCTGGCACCCGCCCAGTCCCTAGGGCTCCCCTCTGTGCCTCACCCCAAGGCCTTTGAAACTGCAGTACCCTGCGCTCCAAGCACTGGTTCTTCAGTGCCCTGGACTCTGTTGTGTGAAGATGTCCCTTTGACAGCAAGGTTTTTCCAGAGTTCCAAACACTGTAGCCCACGAAATACTCCGGGCCCCTCTCCCTTCAGCTTTCTCTGGGACTGCTTTCTTGTCAGTTGGCTGCATCTTCCCGCAAAGCTGCAGTGGGGAAGGGCGCACAGCTGCATCCCCTGTCAGCCCTGCACCTGGCGCACAGCAGGCCCTGGTGAATGGTGGGGAGGCCTGGCCTCTCCGTGGTGCTAGGAGCTCCCTATTTTCCACGCAGGACTTCCCCCCACCCTACTTCTTCCCATTCGGGCTTTCACTCTAGTCGGGCACCCTCCGCAGAGGCCCAGGTTCCCCTGCAGGGCACAGGGAGAGGCGGGCCACGGGCGCCCCCAAGGTGACTTTGGACCCCAGTCTGTGCAGGGGCGCGGGGACCCCGCCCTCGGCGCGCCTCGGTGGCGCAGGGAACTCTGCGTGGGGTGCGGGGCTCAGGCGCCTCCGCCTCTGGGGGTGTTCCTGCCTCGGCCTCCTGCTTCCCGCACCCCGCACCCCGAGCTCTGCACCCCGCACCACGAGCCCGGCGCGGAGGAGCCGCTCGGCCAGGCGGGGGCGGCGCGGGGCGGCGCGGGGCGGGCGGCGCGGAGCCGAGCAGAGCCGAGCATGAGCCGCCGGCGGCGCGCGTGGCGGGGTCCGGCTCGGCAAGGGCGGCGGGGGCGCGGCGCGGGCCGGGACCGAGGTAGGCGAGGGGTGTGGGGTTGCATAGCCCAGGGAGCTGGGTGCGGGGTACGTGGGCTGCAGGGTCCCGGGAGCTGGATGCAGGGCGAGGCACGGAGTCCGGGGCGCGCGTGGCGAGGTTCGGGGTGCGTTGTCCGGGACGCGGGCTTGGGTGGAAGTTTCCGTTCCCACCGGCCCAGGCCGGGCAGGGGCAGCGGGCAGCGGGCGCTGAGCATGTTCGTTTGCAGGGTGCAGAGATCCCCGCCCCTGCGTCTCCAGCCTGGCTCTCTGCTCCGGGCAGTGCCCCTCTTGCTCTCCTCCAACGTGGATGCGAAAAGGACTTGGTGGCCATGTCCCCACGCACTGTCCCCTAGGCAGTGTGCCCCAGACCCTCTGCCTAGCTCAGTCCAGCCAGCCTGCCCTGTGCCCGGACCATCGCTGGGTCCAGATCCAAGCAGGACAGCAGCCCTTAGGTCCTGGAAGCCACTGTATTGCAGGACTGCCAGCCTGCAGGCCCCAGACTCGGTTTCCCCGTCAGTATCACGGCAGTGGAGGTTTTGGGGCCTCCTCAGCGTGTTTGCACGGTGACACCGTGATACTACACTGGCACCTCCAGAACCTATCCCAGGAGGAGGAGCCCAGAATGGGAGAACACGGGGGGGGGGGGCAGGGGCATGGATAGAACCTTGGAGACTGTGGCCTAGTGGGGCTGGGGTCCTGCCTGAGTGCAGTGGGCAGGCTGTGGGTGGCATGAAAATGTGTTTGTATGCACAGGTGAGCAGGTGTCCCCAGGTGTCCCCCGCCCCAAGAGCCAGCAGCCAGGCTGTTTTTCTCTGGGAGGCGTCTTGGAGCTGTCAGCCTCATGGCTCCTATCCACCTGGCAGTTGTGGAAACGGAGCAGAGCCTCTCCTCGCGCACAGTGGAGGATTTTGGTGTAGCTTAGCAACTGCAGCGGAGGAGGATAGGAAGGAGGAGGACAACAGGAGAGGGAGGAGGGAGTGGGGGAGGAGGGAGAGGAAGGAGAGTGGGAAGAAGAGGAGGAGGTGTGGAAAAGGGGGGAAAGGAAGAGGAGGGAGCGGAAGAGTAGGGCAGGGAGGAGGAGGAGGAAAAGGAGGACAGGAGAGGAGGAAGGAAGGGACACTATGTCCCCAGGCAGTACCTGTGTGCAGCAGGGTGGGCAGGGCTGCACCTGCACCTGTAGCCCCTAATGGGAGGGGCTGGGCCACTTCCCTGGCCAGGTAGGAACAGACCTGGGAGTCCTGTGGGGTCCAGCACACAGCAGAGGCACAGGGGTCCCCGAGTATACCTGTCTCAGCCTGTAGGGGATAGTATTTGATGGCTGGAGGCTTTGGATGGTTGGGGGCTCTGGGGCACTGGGTTTGGCATTTGATGTTGAACTTCAGAACCACATGCTTCTTGGAGGCTGTGTGTGGGAAGAGGCTCAGCCAGGCTGACCTGGAGAGCAGGGCAAGACTTTGAATGCCTGCATCCTGGGGAGGTCCCTGCACCTATTTGGGGGAGGGCAGGGGTGGGAGGGCCTCATGTCACACCCCAGCCTTTCTGCCCCCTCATCTAAGGCCATCATCAGGACCCTATCGATTGAGCTTTTTCGGGGCTCCACCCACTTCCCCTTGCAGGGAGGGTGCTCAGCAGGGTACAGTGGGTAGACCAAGAAAGGAAGGGAGGCACTGGTGGGCAATGGTGGGCACTGAGGGCCTGGGCTATACGTCCAATAGGGTGGATATGGTGCCCTGGCCCCATAGCTCAGCATGAGCTGGTGCTACCTACTCATGAGACATCCCTATGCTTTGGGGTGTCTTGACCTACTCCGAGGGTCAGGGTCTCAGGTGCTAGGCATGGAGAAGATCCCATGCTGATGCCTGCCAGGTAGGGTCCCTGTGATGGTCCTCACAGTCGGAGGATGACAGCGGAGAGCATAATTGCAGAGGATTCAAGGGCCCCCAACACGCATATGGGTGCCTGTGAGTGTGACCCTGCCCGGCAGGTCCCAGCTGCCTCTTCTGCAAGGCTATGGAGGGAGCCAGTGTACACTGAGTGATGACCAGGGCCCAGGGCTGTGACCCACAGGGGCTGAGCCCAGGAGCGGGGGCTGGGCTGAGAGGGGACCAACCAGGGCCCAACCCCAGTGCCCCTCCCTCCCTGGGCTCCTGCACCACCTGCAGCGCCAGCCCCTGGAGGAGGTGCTGCACAGCAGGCTGGCTGCGTTGTCAAAGCAGTACCTGTCCTTGCTCACTCACGTCCTCGCCTCCCACGCACTTGCTGCCCACAGCCATCTGGCCCGCATCCCTTCAGCCCAGGACTGAGTCTGACTCTAAGCCTGGTCTTCCTGCCTGGTCCTCCTCCATGTCCCTGGCCTCCCAGCCCAGTCCCAGTCTGTAAGCCCCATGGCTCCCCCTGTCCTGGGACTGAACCCCCACCCCCACACACATAGCTTCCACTATGAGCAGTGTGATCCTGCCTGCAGGGCAGTTACAGGGACTGTGGGTGGCCGATCTGCTGTTACCATGCCCCAGCCTTGCCAGCCTGTCCCACAGGCCTTCTTCCTCTCCTTATCCTCTCTTGCTCCTGCTGCCTCTGGCCCTGGGCCTGGACAGTAGCCCCTGTCCACTTTCTGGCTCTCAGCATCTTTCGGGTAGGGGTGACACATAGGTGCTGAGGACTCTCCAGTAGGGCTACCTGTGTTCCCTGGGCTCAGCTTGGAGATGGTGACTGTGCAGTGCATGGGGATGCTGAGTAGGCAGGGGTGTGGACCTGTGGCGATCCGGGTTGGTCATGTTGCTACCCCACCCAAAGGACAGGGGAAGAGAGCAGCCTGGGGGCACTGGATGGTGGAGGGGCACTGGACAGCCGGCAGGTGTTAGAGGAGTGGGGGGTGGGAGGCCAGCAACTGCTGTTGTCACCACCACTTCCATTACCAGTGTCACCCTCAGACTCTACCTTGAAGAGAGTTCTCCCTGGATCCAGTTGCCGTGGCAACGCTGCTAAAGAGTAGCTAGAGGAAGAGGCTGAGGAGGCAGAGAATGTTAGGGTGGATGCTGGAATGTGCTGAAGATGCTAGAGCGGTCCTACAGATGGCGCCAGGAGGTGCTGGGGAGGGGACACTTCCCAATGTAAGTCAGATCTCAAGTTCTCCCCATGCTCTGACCAGGGGGTCTCCAGGTCTCTGATGCCTGGATCCACGGATATGATCATCCAAACGGGGCTTGGCTCCCCGCACTGGGGCAGACCAGCGGTTCTTCCACCAAGGCATGGGGATATGCCCCAGCTTGGAACTGCTGCTGTGACTGTGGGAGCCCAGGCCTCAGGCAGGTGGCCTTCAGTTGGCCAGATGGCTATGGGCCCTTGGACTGTTTTGCAGGCACAGCCTATATACACAAGGTGGTGCTGTGTAGCCTGGCACTGACTGAAGGGGTGGGCGATGGGAGGATGTGAGCCTGCCAGGGCAAAGGGCTCTTCTGGCTGTAGGACTTAGGCCCATGCCCTCAGAGATGGGCAGGCAGATCTGTTGCGGGAGGGCTGGACCAGGGAGAGGCTCCCCAGGAGGCTGGGGTGGGGGATCCAGGGTTTTTCCTGGGTCTGTGACTCAGAGTGGGTAGTGCCACTTATCTGCATGGGTTCTGCTGCTGGCAGTGGGGACTCCACTGGGCTCAGTGAGGATTGTTGTTCCTGAGGCCATCCCAGTCCATGAACATTGAGGGTACCCATGTTGCTCACGGGGGCTGGGACCTTGAGACAGAGGGGAGCTTTGGGCCCTTCTGGGAGATGATGGAAGTCATCTGGAGCCAAGTCACTGCCTTGGTGTGCAAAGAGTGGAGGCCCCGCAGGGATGGCGGCACAGGTGTGGACAATGGCACAGGTTAGCAAGGAGGGCACAGACTTGGATATTTTATTTTCCACAGAGCACTTTTCAGGGGGGCTAGCGGGACCCCACAACCTGCATTCCTTCCAGGCCACACCAGTGACGGGTAGAGGGCCCATGAGGAGACTTGGGTGACCAGGGTACACTGGGGGGGGCACCTTGGTGGGCAGGGAAGCATCAGTGTCCCAGCTCTCAGGAACACAACGGGCGACATTTACAGAGACTCAGCTGAAGCCTGGTCTGAGAAGTACACAGGTCTGAATCAGGAAAGGTCCCAGAGGAAACAACACTGGCGTGGTACAGAGTTTAGAGTCATTTGTAGGGGCTGGGGAGATAGTTGCCTGGAAAGTGCAAGGTGGTGAGTTTGAACCCCTGTCCCACAAAAAAAAAAAAGAGTTTAGAGCCACTTGGGAAGAGATAGTGGAGGGCATTTGTGGCTGTGGTTGTGGTGGCACCAAAACTGGCTGACCTGTAGGAGAAGCCAGGTTCCAGGGTGGGGATTGGGGCAGGAGTCAGCAAGTGGTCCTGTCCAGCAAGGGGTGGCCACCTGTGGGTGCCTGGGAGAGGCAGGACTCTGTCTTCTCCCTGGGGGCTGTCTGCTGGTGACCTGGTGGACACTAAGGTTTTATGCAACTCTTCTGCCTTAATGGCTCCAGGTATGACCCTAGAGCTGTGTGAGGGACAGTGTGGAGACACTGGGAGAGGGGGAAGGAATTTCTTTTTTTTGGTCTTTTTGAGACAGGGTCTTGCTATGAAGTTCAGGCTGGCCTTGAACTTACTTTGTAGCCTATGCTGGTCTCAAACTTGCAGTGAATTGCAGTGATCCTCCTGCCTCAGCCTCCCAGTCTCCCAAGTGCTAGGATTACAGGCATGGAGCAGGTGGAGGGTTTTTTTTGAGATAGGACCCACAGAGATAGGGCCCAAAGAAACTGCAGCTTGGGGGTAAGAAAGGTGGCAGATGGTGTGGCCCCCACTAGGCCTGCTGTGTGCCACATTCCCCCTCCACAGGACCCATGGGGTTTGCTGAGAAGCCCAGCTGAACAGTATGTTTGGCCCTGTGGCCCGGTGTGGTGTTCCTGGTGGGAAATCATCATTAGCACATGGCCAGGGCTGGAGGGTTGCAGATCCACGCCCAGACCAACAGCTAGGAGTAGTCTGTCCAGGGAACCCCCTGACCCAGGTATGTGGGAGTTAAGCCCCGCTGAGGGTCCTAGGAAGGGTGGCCTGAGCCTTCCTGAAGGTGCTGGAGCATGGAAGGGACAGCACAGGGTTTTGGGGATTACCCATTTGGGGTCCAGCTCATTCCTACACTAAACTGTGTAAAGCGTGAGGTTCTGAGCCTGTTTCCCCTCTGTGGAGCAGGAGCCATCTTCCTGCTTAGGGACATGAGAGGATGGGATGACCCAGTGGTGACACACAGTGCAGAGTGACCACAGGTGAGGAGCACCTGTCCTGGGGTCTCATAGAAAGTTGTAGGGGCCAGTTCAGGAGCTGTAGAGCCCTGTAGGCTGTCATGAGCTGTGGTGTGGGTGTTGGGTCATATGCTGGACCCATGGCCTGAGGGTCTCGACGTAGATGTAGACCTGGCATGGCTCTGCGTCCTCAGTAGGCGGCAGCGCTAGCTCCACCTCAGTTTCCTGCCTCTCAGTCCTTGGCTGCCGTGGCAACGGGCCCATGGCTGCCTTCCCTTCATCTCACCCAGAAGCTGTTGCAGAAGGCAGGGGACAGAGAGCAGCCACAGGTCAGCCACCCTTGTCCCAGGATGGGAGGGAACCAGGGATATGACTTCCTCAGGGTCCTAGGCAGGTGGTGGCAGAGCTGGGATCCCAGCCCCTCCTCTGTGCACAAACCCTGGTGCTGTGTCAGGGAATGGCTCTGGGGTGGGGTGGGGGTCTTCCCAGCCTGAGCTGCCATGTCATTTGCTTCCTTGGGCTCCCTGGGCACAATAAACATGTCACTCCTTCTAGTGTCTGTGGGGGTGAGTGTCACAGCTAATGCTATCCCACATACCCATCCCAGAGCTGTTTCTGACAGCTGCTGTGAGCACACTGGTCATGGAGTTAACCTGGTTCTTGTGTGAAGTATGTGGCGTCCACTGCCTGTGCTGCTGCCTGGTTGTGAGAGGCACTCACGGAGTGAGCCTGAGCCTCTCCTGCATGCTGGTATGCTGTTTCTTTTTTTTTTTTTTTTTTTTTTTTTTTTTGAGACAGGGTCTCACTGTGCAGTTCAGTCTGGCTTTGAGCTCACTTTTGTAGCCCAGGCTGGTCTCGAACTCACAATGATCCTCCTGCCTCAGCCTCCCAAGTGCTGGGATTACAGGCGTGAGCCACCACGCCCAGCTTGGTATGCTGTTTCTGGTGTCCGTGATACTAAGTGTTCCTGATAGAGTGTTGGCCACTTTCTTATCAAAGAAGCTCTTTCCAGAAAGGAAACAATACTTTGGAAGATGAGTTGCAAATGTTTCCCCCCTAATTTATTATACTAATATTGTATAGTAGGATTTTTAAAATGTAGGTAGCATGAGCCGTCTTGCATCTTGAATGATTTGGGGGTTAGGTAATATATACATCAGGTAGGAGATTAAGTTGTGGTATTAGTTTCTGTGGGTCACAAGTGGTTGCCTGTGACTTTCTCAGGGTTCAGGTGAACAGAAAGGTTTTCTCTGCTCTAGCAGACATTCCTGCACGTCCTAGACTCCAGTGTCTTTCTCCAAGCATGGCTGTGGACCCGTCTGCTAAAGCCCCAGCCTTGCTGTTTCCAGCTGGCACCATGTCCCAGCTCCTCCCTCCTCCGCCTCTGAGCATCACCTTCCAGTGTGAACAGCTCTGCATGAGTGTGGGGCTATTTCTAGCCTTTCCTGTTTGCAACGTGGACTGTGTGGTCTTGAGCTGATGCCGCGGTTCTGACTGAACTTTTATTCTGCAAATTTCAAACATAATGAAAGGTGGAGAGTGAGTCCCCACATCCTCGGAGCAGATTCAGCACAAAGAATTCAGCACATCTTTTCCTCGAATGTTGAGGTGACTTGACCTTGAGGTACTTTCCTCCAGGGATTCCTTTGCCCAGTAGCAGAGATGCTGGCTTGTGCAGGTTAGGGGATACTTCCCCAGCTACACCATTCTATCCATACTCCACCTAGAGGGGTCCCTGGGCAGCTGTTAGCAGCCTTGTCAACTGCTGGACCCTCACTGGGCTGCCTGCTGGAGCCATGTTTCCACAAGTGCTCTGGGAGTCCCAGAACCTGCTGACACTTAGAGCTTCCCAGATCGTCATCTGTGGTTCCAAGTCCCCTGAACTGGGCAGGGTGCTGGGACCACAGGGCTTGTAGAGATGGTGAAGGGACTGGGACCTGTGTGTGCCTGTGATGACCAATACTTGGGCTAGGACCCATATGTGACCAGTTCTCAGGGGTCCCAGGGTATAGAGGACATGACAGTGGCCTTGGGTTGGTTCCCAGCTTCAGCTCAGACAGTGTTTCTTGGTTTCATGGCCCAGTTTCTCATGGATGACCCAGATCAGATGTCCCCTAATTGGCATGTAAGAACTGGGTCTTGGACAGGTTCCCACGACCCCTGGTTCCCACAACCTCACTTCTTGGCATCTTTCTCACTGCCCTGGGCCAGCAATACCCAGTCTGGGAGACACTATCTGGAGGCAGCACCCAGTGGAGATATCCACGTGGCTCGTTTGGCAAATGAATGTGACTTTACCAGGGAGGAGGTGGAGGGAGCTTTGGAGTAGAGGAATGAGAAGCCATCACCCTTGGGAGCTTGTGCCCTACCCCATGCCTCCAGCTCAGCAGAGGCACAGGCAGGCCTAGAGATGCAGAAGCCCACAGAAACCACCTAGCAATAAGTGACTCAGCTGCTGGCTGCTCCCCCAGAACCCCCGCTGAGAAAAAATCAGCCTCCAGAAGTGAGTGCTCAGCCTGGAGTGCCTACCTCCCCCAGAAGTATCCTTCTGGGACTTGGTTTGTGATGCTCCTAGTATGCCAGAGTGGACAGTGAGCCATGGCCTGGAGCGTGAGGTTCTCCTGAGACCCCCGTGGCTACAGTGAATAGAATGCAGGGAGGTCTGGGGGACCCCTGTCCACTGGAGGGCAGGCACAGCTCCTCCCTCACCCAGTTCAGGTCACAGCAGGCTCTCACATATCAGGGACTGTCCCCCACCAGGGGCTGCTACATCCCATACCTGGCTGGTGGCTCCAGGCTCCTGTCCTCTGGGTTCTGGGTGTGGGGGCAGGAGCCTGGCCCTTTTCATGCAGTAGGGTGCTGGATCTGAGCCTTCCCTGCAACTCCCTTCAGTGGCTTCCTAACCACATGGTGCTCTCACACTTCCCAGCCAGTCCTTAGCCCAGGCCCCTGACCAAGGGATGTGAACGATGGTTTTGCACTGTGGCCCTCCAATCCATGGGGCAATTCCTCTGGCTTGGCCTGGGCCCTGCCCTATCCTAGTTACCCTCACCTCCTTGGTAGTCCCACCCCTAGGCCCTGCCTAGCCTTTATGGCCTGGCCCCTCAGCCCTGCTCCACCCCTGGTGCCCTTCCCTCCCAACTAACCTCCCATCTTTGCACCCCCTCTGCTAAGCCCCGCCTCCCCATTCTCCACTTTCATAGGTTTTGGGCTCTGGCTGTCACCCTCCCCTTTCTGCCTGCTCTTGACTCTCCTAGGCCTCACCCAGCCCAAGGCCTCTCTCCCAGACCCCTGTCCCTTAGGGCCTTCTCCCTTCTCCTCTGGCAGGCCCCAGACTAACTCCCCTATGTGTTCCTGCTAGCCAAGGCCAGGTGTCAGCTGCCCCATGTGACCACCCATCCTGGAGCCCCAGGGCTGAGGCGCAGCCTCGTGATGACCTGTCCTAGACAGCGCCCTTATCTGAAATTGTTTGTTCTCCACCCTGGAGGACTTGGCTCCTAGCTCTGACCCAGGTCCTTAGCCCAGCTGGCCAGGACTCTCAGGCTAGCCTCTCCCAGAGCATGAACTACGGGAATGGGCAGGAGGGCAAGGAACACTGCAACTTCCTGCTGCTGGCACCTGCAGAGGAAGGACAGTGTCATGTACCACAGAAGGCCTCAGTACCTGAGCTTTGGGTCAGGCCCCATGGTCCCTGGTCCCAGGCCAGGACCTTCCTGCAGACCAGGACCCACCCTGTGGCCTGGCGCCCCACTGTGGAGTTTAGGTGTTGGTTTCAGCTTAAGCCTGTCCAGTGTCCTGTCCCTGCAGTGTGTTTATATGTGGGGCTCGGGGTCAGTCCACACCCTGGGAAGCTTCTCTGGCTGTGTGGGGGCAGGGGTGGGTTCAGGGAGTCCTATGGTGGAGCAGGATGAGAAGGGTGAGCCCAGGGGGTTCTGTGCTCTGCAGTGCTCAGCCAAGGGAATGAAGTCTGGAAGACCCAGAGGTGTAGCCATGGGTGGGTGCTGGGCTGCCTAGGTCCCCAGCCATCCTGGTGCCCTGTCACAGTCTTGCCCCTCCCCCTGGCAGCCCCACTTCTGAGCCTCCTCATCCTCCCAGAACACAGCTGACCCTGCTTCCAGCTTCCCACACAGCAATTTGAACATGGACACTGCTGATAATCGGGAACTCCTTGGTACCATGTGGTAAGTGGAGTCATGAACATGGATGGTACAATCCTGGGCGGGCATGCAGGGCCTGCCTCTTTGAGGGTACTGACTATCTCAGCCTCCCTTATCCCTCTGGTTGACCTGTGGCTCAGATGAAGTGGTTCAGTTAGGTGGGGTGGTTCTCCATTGAGATACCCTGGAGGAAGTAAGAAACCTGTGTGTTAAGGTACCAGGACTGCCAGGGGCAGAGGCCAGACCCTGTAGAGGAGCTCCATCCTGGGCGACCAGTGTCCCGCACACCACATCCACCTGGGACCTGTGAGCCAGCCCTTTGCAGATATAGTTCAGTCACAGCAGGGTCACACTGTGTGGCTGGGCCCTCAGCCTAGTACCTGAGGCTGTCGTGAGCAATGGAGAGATGCACAAAGAAGACTGAGGGGTGGCCAGGGTCACTGCATCGAGGCTGGGAGGAGTGAGGCACTCCCCTGAGGCAGGCACTACCCACAACTTGGCTGTAGCTTCCAAACCTGGGGTGGGCAGGCTTTCGTCACCAGGTGGAGCACAGCAGCCTGTCATAAACTATCTTGCTTTCTCAAGGGTTAGGTTACCTGTAGTCCACTGTGGCCAAAGAGATAGCAAATGGAAAGTCCATGAAAGCCAGTTCTCACATTGTAAATCACATTTGTTCCAAGGGTACCAGGACATCTGATGTTGCCTCTCTGCTCTGCCTGGATGGGGACAGACCTCTGGCTGGCATATTTGCGCTGTCTGCATTGCCTATGCATTGGTGTCCACGTACCTACCAGGTACTGTGACGGCCTCACAGGAATGGTGTGCAAGTTGCCCTTGCTTTACTTCATAATGGCCTCAAAGCACAAGTGAATTGGTTCTTCTGGCACCCTGGATCTGCCCGAGAACTGGTTAGCATAATTAGTAGGTACAGAGCTCAGTGCTGTTCATGGTTTCAGGCACCCATGGTGCCTTGGAATGCATGTCTTATGGAGGAGATGACAGTCACTTGTACAGCAATCCTAGGGAACAGGTATAGCTCTTGTCCAGGCCTGTGTAGTCCCTGGGACTGTGCACCTTGCACCCTGCTCTGCCTCAGAAGCATTAGCTGCTCCTGAGCAGGCAAGGGTATCCCTGCCCCAGGCTTGGCATGTCACATTCCCTGGGCCATGTGGAGGGGTCACTCAGTCTCTGCCCAGAAGTTACATAATCAGGGGCGCAAAGCTGTTCTCCACCCCTTTTTACCCTGCCCTCCTCCCCCAGAGTTCTCCTTGGCTGTTGTGGTCTGATACTCATGGCTTCCTGTGGCAGAGCAGCTTCATGAGGCCCATACTAGGTCAGTTATGACCACACCTGTTTGTAGGCAGGGGCATGGGAGGCCCCTTCCACCTCAGCAGGTGACCATCAGGTGAGTAGGAAAACCCACAGGATGCAGGTAGTGCAAGAGAAGAAGCCTTTTGAGCTGTTTACTCATGGCAGGAAATGCAGATCAGTCTGCAGCCAGTCCCTCTCCCTCATTTTGTGGAGGATGGAGCAGCTGGGTGCTATCCTGTCATCTTCTTTTTTGAACAGCGGAGACAAATCACACACACAGCATCAGGCGCCCCATTCCAAGTGTGCAGCTCTGCGGGCTTCAGCAGACTCAATGCTGCAGGCCCATCCCCATGTAGTGTCTCATTCCAGAAGACTTCCGTTACCCTGAAAGAGACCCTGTACGCTCTGCTGGCACCCCTCATCCTTGTGCCAGATTGCTGATCTTGTCATTGCTGTGTGGCTTTGCTGCTCTAGCTAGTTCACAAAAATGAGAGAAAACACACAGGTTCTGGTTCCAGCTCCTGTCGCTCGGTGTAACACTCTCGCATCATCTACTCGTGGCACAGATCTGCCACAGGAGATGCCAGCCTGTGAATCAGCTTCATTTTGCTTGCTGTCTACCCTGGGGCGGGCTGGAGGGGAGGGGCAGTCATCGTGTGGTTCTCCTTGCCCACTCTTGCTTCTATTTGCTCCCTGGCTGCCATGAGGCGAGCAGCTCTCCTCCACCAGGCCCTTCTGTCCCGTGGGTACTGAGACTTCTAAAACAGCCAGAATAAACATCTCCTCCTTTAAGTTAGAGGTGTCAGGTACTTTGTCCGATGATGAGGGAGCTAGGACCGCTGTCTCGGGTATGTGTGTGGGGATGGCACGGTGCGGTCTCCGGGTTGGCATCCTGTTTTCCCTCATTCTCCCTCCTTTTCTGCTTTCACTGCCAAGCAGCACCCTTGCTTCCTTGGCCCTCCTACATGTTCTCTTATCTGATGCTACCCTTGGCCAGGCCCTCCTGGGAATGAGAGGCCTTGACTGCCGACATCTGAGCTGGCCCCAAGCACACAGATGTCTGCTCACCGACAGCCACACCAGCCTGCATTCATGGCTGAGCGGGCACCAGGATCAGGTCCTGAGAGCCATCCAGGGCTGCCTTCTGTCCATGCAACCACATGTGCTCCACGGCCCATTCCTGCACTGACTGGAGCGCTTTCCTGAGCCAAACCCACCTGGAATGACCCTTGGAGTCTAGCTCAATTGTGCCCATGATGCTCCAATTCCTTTATTTTCCTCTCACAGTATTTCCCCTGTAGTCTCAGGTAGGAATTGGTGTGACCACTCACTGAGGACACCCTCGTCCTGGATGAGTCCTACTCATGGGGGCTCTACAGAGTGAGCAGCACAGCACACTGATGTGGACTGTGTAGTGGAAACGATTTAAAATCCCACAGATCACCAGAGGCTGCAGCTTGGATACTCACACAGATGTCATCTCTGCTCCTGCTTCCCTGAGGTTTTCTTGGCTGTTGACCGATGTCATTTGAATGTAGTTATTAGTTCCCTTGGGTTGTAAACATGCTCAGTCTGATTTGGTTATTAATGTTTCCTAGAAATATCCCAGAGCCTCCCATCACGCCTGACACCCTTGTGGATTCTTCTAACATTTCTCCTTCATGTCTACAGTGCGAGCTCTTCCCACGCCCAGTGTGGGTTTGCATTTCTTTTCTTCCTTCCTGCACTTTCTGGATTAGAATTCCCAGGAGCTCTCTCTTTACAAGTTTTCTGGCTATGCTGGAGGCCAAAGCTGAGCCCAGACTTGTGTACTAGATAAGCGCCTGTTCCTGAGCTGCCCCTTCTTGTGTTTTTAGCCAGACTTGAATGTAACACACAGGCCTGCACTCACTGTTGGATTAATCTCATGATAAACACCTGCTTGGCAAGTGCAAGGTCCCAAGTTTGATCCCCAGTACCCAAAACAAAAACAAACAAACAAACAAACCTTTTGTGCCTTTGGATCCAGAGCTTGATTTTTCTCTCATCTGGCATCTGAAGTCTCCAGCCTTTCTCTGTGTGCAGCTTTGGTGAGTCATCCTAGCTCCTGATGTAGGTTCTTTCTCATGAATTTAGAGTTTGGATTCAGAATTTTCATTGTTCTTTCCCATGAACAGCTTTAAGGACTGTGTTTTTTAATGGGGGGGGGTTTATTTTGGCTGATTATGAGGGACAGAGACAAAGGATATGTGGTCACTGTGGGAGCAGTGCCCGGTGAGGTGTGGGGCCCAAGTGTGCTCTGCTCTGGAGCCCTGCTGTTGTGGTTATGGGGGTGTCACTATGTGCCACGGACAGTGATACAACTTCCCACTTGACGTACTCTCCACTGTCCTTCCTCTTCCAGTTCAGCTTCCTGTCCCCTCATTTCTATTCAGAGCATGTTTGGCATGTTGGCAGAGAGAGAAGGGGCCTTAGCCCTGTGCCAGCAGAGGTGACAAGGGCCAGATGTGTATCTCACTGTGACTCAGCACCGTAGCCTCTCTGTGCAGGGCACCGCTGGGCCTGTGGGCAGTGTGGGGTGGGAGCTGGCTACCCTGCCGCTGCCACTCAGTCTTGGGCAGTTTCGGGGAGGACCATGATCCAGCTGCCCAGTAAAGCTCCTCAGGCCTGCCAGACTCAGGTTTGGTGACCTCATACTCAGATGGCCTCTCCTGCCCTCTCTGGATCTCACACTGGCCCCACTGTGCATCTGAGCTCCAGAGAGGGCAGGAGAGGGCAGCCCTGGCCCTCGGGAACTGTGTACCTCAGGCAGGGGCTTCTGCTCTTTGGGCATTTGTACTTCACCTGAAGGTTGGCATCCAGGACAGGTGGCTTGGGAGGACAGAGGTAGCCATGCTGAGCTGTAGGACACAGCCCTGTCTTGCCCTAGAGGCTGTGGCCCAGCATGTACCACAACCAGCCAGGAGAACACTCTGTGTGAGAAAACTTGTTTTTTTATTTGTTTCTAAACACATAAAACAACTTTGTTCCACCTAATCAGACACCATTTAAAAGAACTGTGTGTTCCTCTTTTGTCCCCGGCACCCGTAGGCTGCCATGGCATCAGCAGCTCCGATCAGGCCACATGTCCCTGCCTGTGGCCATTCCGCAGTCAGATTTACAGCAGGCCCTCCTGCCCTGTCTGCAGGGGCTGTCCAGAAGAGAGCAGCAGTGTGGCAAGGTCTGCAGTCTGACCATCCTCTTTCCTTCAAGGGGTGTCTCCCACCAACCGCAGGGCTGGTGGGCCTAGTGGCTGTGCAGGCCTCCTAGAGCCCCAGGGCTGCCTACGTGTGGGACCCCTCGGGCAGCTCAACCCCGCCCGGCCTGGGCCTAGCAAAGGCTGGGAAAGGGCAGGATCCTCTGAAGTCCCACCTGCCCCACCCGGGCCTCCAGCCTCAAGAATGGGGCCGTTATTATGGACAATGACAGTCTGTCCCCCAGCAGCCGCCAGAAGAAGCTGACTGCACAGAAAAAAAGGAGGAAACCCGGGCCTGGCAGAATTTGCATTCAGGGGTGAGGGGCAAGGGTGAGATTCCTCAGCCAGTGTGGACGGCACCAGGCAAAGCAGAACTTGGAGAGCCAAGACATGAATCTGCTGCAGAGCTTGGGGCCTTGCTCCCAGGGCCGGGCCTGTGTGGAGAGGGCACCCCGTGAGGCCCTGCAGCCACTTTGGAGCTGTGCCAAGGTAAATGGAGGCTCTGGTCACACAGCTCGAGGGGGATGTGGCCTTGCTTTAGGCCTCAGCCTTACCCAGAAGATGCCTAAGGTCTGTGAGCATGGGATGGGGTCCAGGAGTTGTCCTGGCCCCCAGGACCCACCCTGCAGATCCCAGGGGCCTGTAGCACAGCTTAGGCCCCCTTATGCCTCCATTCTACAGACCAGTGGGCATACCTACTTGCTGGAAGCAGGGGCACCTCTTTTGCATTCTACAGCGGTGGCAGGGGCCATTGCCATGCTGGTGTTAGAGGTGAGGGGGCCCAGAAGGCAGCCCTACTCCACCATCCACTGGACCACAGCATACAGCTGTGGGACAGAAGTTGTCATGGTGGGTGTAGGACCCTGCCCACTGTGTGGGGCTGCAGGCAGAACCGGGATCTGTGGAGGCTTCAGGCTGGTGAGGGGCAGGTTCTGGGAGTGTCCCACAGGCTGGGCAGGCTATGGGAGGACCAACGTGGTAGCAGTAGGTTTGGGGCCCAGGACCCCAAGGAGGGTGCAGCAAAGCCCTAGGCCCATGCTGAGCACTTGCACCCCATCCCAGGCTGAGGTGGGACTGGATGCAGTTCCAACACAAGTGGGGATGGTGGGGCGCTGTATACAGGCATAGGTACCACAGCTGCAAGGCCCCACACCTGCCTAGCTGTCCTGACTGATGTCGATTCCCCCGGAGAGCCCTGAGCCTCCCCTGGCTGGACCAAACTGATCTGAGAGGCAGGTCACTTGTACCTGCCTATCTACCCACTCAGGTGTGCGAGGGGCTGGGGTCCCATGGTGGTTGTCTCACTGGTCTCCACCGCTGGCCAGTTCTCACCAGTACTAGTGTGAGTACATGAATGAATGAATGAATGAATGAATGAGTGACTGAATGAGTGAATGAGTGAATGAAGGAAGGAAGGAAAGGGTAGGGATCAGGGGTCTGAGGAGCACCCCACCCTATACCCAGGAACCAGACCTTGGGCCCAGGAGGACAGAACCTGCTGTGTCACTGCCCTGCTGCAGAGGGCCAGCATGGCCCCAGAGCCTCTGAGCCAGACTGGAGTGCCATGACCCAGCCCCCCTACCCTCCATCCCCTGGAGACCCTGCTGGTGAATGAGACTGGCAGGAGGTGTAATCTTCAGCCGCTAATTTCAATGCCTGCAGCTTGCTGAGCTAAAAATAGCCTCCACTCTTGTTGAGTTGAAAAATAGAAACTGCATTGCTGCCTTAGAGTGAAGCTCCTCCCAGCCCCCATGCACACCAAAGCCTGTCCCCAAGATGCTGTGCTGCTTGCTTGGGGTCCCAGACGAGCCTCTGGCCTGGCTTCTTCAGGATCCCAAGCGGCATGCTGTGGTAATGCACGCTAGCCAGCTGCCGGGCAGAGGGTCTGAGTGTCTCAGCTTCAGGAGCAGTAGGGGCAGTGTAGAGTGGGGGCTGGGGAGGCAGCGGAGGGCAAGCAGCTTGCCTCGTCCCCAGTTGAGAGGCGGCTCTGTGCGCCCTGCTGCAGACAGGCGTGCACCGCGCCGGGCACTCTGCCTCCTTGTGGTAGATGTTTGAAGTGCACAAGGCTGGTGGCTGTGACTGCCTTTCCCACTCATTCCCAGTTGTAGGGGAGGATCCAGGGATCCAGAATCCTGAAAGTGTGCTGGAAATGGACAGGTGGATGGAGAAGGCCTGGCCCTACCGTGGATTGGCCGTGCCAGGTGGTGTTTGTGATAGCACGCTACCTCCCCTGTTGCTGCCTCCGCCCCTGTAGGTTGGGCAGACCTGAGTCACAGGCTCTCGAGAGTTTGCACAGAGGAGGCCTAGGCACAGGTGCCACATGAACCTCCAGGGCTCTAGGGCACATCTTTTGCTCAGCTTGCTCAGCCAGACTAACTTCCCCTCTGCTCACATCCCTGCCTGGTTGTGACAGTATGGCCCTGTGGGGACAGTACCTGCTCTGGCTGCGATGGTGGGGTGCTGTGCTTGTTCCCCTGTGCACAGGAGTCACTCTCTGCAGGCCATAGGCTGTGTTACCCTGCCCATGGGCCTGGCTATGGGTGAGGCTGAGATGTAGCTGTACCCCCACCCTCCCCGTCTCAAGGACACTGCCACTCTAGGGTCCAGAGGCTCTGGGTGATCAGCGCCATCCCCCAACCTGACATGGAGACACCTGGTGGACAAAAGTGGAAGGATGGTGTTAGGGCAGGAAAGAATCCAGGTGTTTGTGGACCTGGCTGTCCTCTCTGGGCAGTTTCCCAGCTTGTGCCCAGAATGTTTGTCAGGTGCTCCCTTCTGTGCTGTCTGGGATGTTGGAGGCCACAGAAGAAATGGGCAGTGGGTGTGTGTGCTGCTGACATCCTATGAGGCCACTTGGCAGACCGCTACCCCTCCTTGCCCTCCTAGAGTTTCTATGCCATTGAAGCTCTGTACCTACTCTCAGCTCTGAAGTTCTAAAAGGCTGGAGGCCTGGGTCCCCCACTGCTCTGGCACAGCTATCCCTATAAGGTGCAGCGTGTGCACCTGTGTGCAGTGTGTGCGCCCACATGCACCTGTGTGCATTTGCACTCCTATGCATGCCCTATGTGCATGTGTTGTAGTGGTTGAGAATGCTCAGAAGCTGAGGCATCTGCCGTGTTCCTGGAGGCCTCTTTCCCCAGGTGCCTGCTGAGAGGACCTGAGACCAGTGACCTGGTCTCTGTGTGTCTGGACAGCAGGGAAACATGTGTGGCCATCTCCATCGCCTTTGAGGCCCAGCAGTGGGACTCCACACACAGAGATGTCCAGGCAGGGCTGCTGGAGCTGGTAGGGCTGCCCCTGCCTCCCGGGACCCTGGGTTCCCAGTGCCTCTTGTGGCCTGAGTGTCTTGGGAGGTGAGGAGCCCTGAAGCTAACTTCAGGAGGCCGTGAGTCACCCGCACCCTCTCTGTGCTCACTGCTCTATACTTGCAAGGTGTTGCCTTCCTCTCAGCACTGGAGGAAACTGTGAGGGCTGCTGACTGTCAGCTGCAGGTGCCTCCAGTGAGGGCTGTGTGGCTCCTGCCTGGCCTAGGCCCTGCTGTGCAACAGCGCTGAACCTAAGGCATGTGTGCTGCAGTGGGCCACTTGTATTACTGTCTTTTTTGAGACAGGGTCTCACTGTGCAGTTCAGGCTGGCCTTGAGCTCACTTTTGTAGCCCAGGTTGGTCTTGAACTTGCACTGATCCTCCTGCCTCAGCCTCCCAAGTGCTGGGATTACAGGTGTGCACCACCACACCTGGCTGGCTGTATTACTGAAAGCTCTGAAAGGTTCGCTATCACTGGCCTGGAGTGTTGTGTGGGTGAGCCATGTGTCCACTGGACCGAGAGCACACAGTGACAACAGCTCTGGGGTGAAGCTGCCAGACTCAGCTCTCGCTCCCCCAGCCTCCTGCCCCTGTGCTCCCTAGGGTCTCCCATCAGCCCAGCCTGCCACCACCTGCACCTTGGGACCCACTGGGACAGCTGTGGCCCTTAGTGAGGGGGTGACATCTGCACTGTTTCACCACACAGGTGGTCACTGAGTGTCCTGGTGCTTTGAAGGGAAGGGAGAGACAGCTTCTCTCACCTTTTACCAGCTGTTGAGCCTTACTCAGAGAGCTTCCTGGCAGTGGAGTGCCTGGTGGGTGTGGAGCTGCAGGCTTTCCTTGCCTGCCCTCTGTTCCACTGTCTGTCCACATGAATGGCAAGCTGGCCCATGTCTCTGCTGAGTAGGGCCAGGCCCTTTGCTCCTGGGTGAGGTGCAGTCCCTGGCTGCTGTGGTGGTGGTCAAAGACCCATGCTCTACAGTGGCTGGAGAGCAGCAGCCCTGGGCCTGTGGGGCAGGGGAGCCATCACAGCTGTCCCTGAACAGCTTGGAGCCTGAGCTAGCATGGCTGGGGCCCATGGCAGCCAGCAGAGTTGCACGGGGGATCACGGAGCCCAAGTTGGTGGGCTGCTGTCCATCACTTCCTGAGCAAGCCCCTTCCTATAAGGGTGCCCTCAAGGAGCACCACACAGGAGACATCGAGGCCTCAGGACTGTATAAGGCCAGGACAGACAGGGAGGTTGTGGGGACTGCCCTGCGTGACCCAACTGTGGTCCCCTGTGCCTATGCCCACTGACCCTGAGACCTGGGAGCCTTTGGGCTGGTGAGAGGGTGACCTTCTGAGGTACAGGCCTACTACCCCGTGCAGTGGAGAAACAGGCCTGGAGGGCAACTCTGTGGCCACCTCTTGAGGCCTTCTAGCAGAGGCCAGGCTGTATCCTGAGGTGTTTGTGGGACTTTGCAACCTCAGAAGGCATCTAGGCCCCTGGGCACCTGCTGCTCACATGCCTCCGCATGACCTGTTGGCCCGTGTTGGGCATTCACTCACTCTGAGTACTGGATCTTCCCTGGCCCAGCCCTGGGCTTCTGCTCTATGTCTGAGTTCTACCCGCCTGTGCTGCACCCAGCCTGATTGGCTTCCCAGAGTTGTGGCAGAATCTGCCCTCAGCTGCTCTTGGTCCCTGCTCTGTGTGAAGGGAGGTGCAGTCAGCCCAGGCCTCAGGCCACTGTCCCTGCATGCCCCCTCCTACATATCTGGGCTTACGACCTGGTACCTACTGCCTTCATGCCTAGGACCTGTGTCTTCTCCTGGGAGCTACATGGTCAGCCCAACCTCTGTCTGCTTGGTCCAAGTCCCTGTGCTTTCTCTGTGTGTCTTTATACTTTAACCTCTTCCTGGGTGTCACCCCAGTGGGTAGGGCTAGTGTATAGGAGCACAAGCCTTAGACACATTCATTAAGCTGCATCTATGGGCTGCAGGCTTCTGTAATGAGGCCCAAGGTACACCAAGTCTCATGGCCTCATTCCTCCTTAGGAAACTATGCCCCAGACATCCGTGGTCTTCTCCAGCATCCTCGGGCCCAGCGGTAGCGGACAAGTGCAGCCTGGCATGGGGGAGCGGAGCAGCGGTGCTGGTGGCACTGGGGACCTCATCTTCCAAGATGGACGCCTTGTCTCTGGGTCCCTGGAGGCCCTGATGGAACACCTGGTCCCCACCGTGGACTACTACCCTGATGTGAGTTCTCTGGCCTGGGAGGCATGCAGGAGGACTTGACTGTCATGCAGGGGACAGACAGAGCTGCACAGCTGCAGGGGACAGTGGGCCGAGACAGGTGGGGGTGCACCGGAAGCCTCCAGTCCCAGGGAGGGAAGGTCATGCAGAAGAGCCCAGCCTGGAACCCAGAACCCTGGTTCTTGCATGAGCCCCTGGGCCCAGAAGTAGAGACCCACACATTCCTTTCCACCCTAGGGACAGAGACTATCCCTGTATTTGCCTGCTGTGGCCAGGCCTGCCTGCCCCTTCCCCATTTGGATAGTCATGCCCTGAGGTCCACACAGTGTGGAGGTGCAGGGCCACTGTGGGGAAATGTGCCCATATATGTGGCCACACCTGTTTGTCCACCTGGCTTGGGAATAGGCAGTAGAGCCAGGGACAGGCACCCTAGAATAAGGATTGCCTGGCCATAGTGCCTGTGAATATGGTTCAGCTCAGAGACCCGTGGAATACGCCACGCACCAGACACAGCCCCACTGACCAGCCCTGCTGGCCCCTGCCCTGTTACTAGCCCTTCCCCATCTACCAGGCTTTCCCTGCTCCACTGGTGGCCCTGTTCCTGCCAGTAGGCCATATCCTACTGCTAAGACATGTCTAGATCTGTGGATGGCCCTGCCCCACAAAATCCTCACTCGCCAGCTAGCCCTGCCTCACATGCCTCTGGATTCTCCTGAGGCACAGGGTAAAGGGGCAGGAGGTGGGCACACAGGCGGTGTGGGAACTCCAGCAGCACGGGCCAAGGTTGGGGTCATGCAAGTGCCCCGATGGCGAGCCCTGCATCCTGTTCCCTCCCTAGAGGACATTCATCTTCACCTTCCTGCTGACTTCCCGCGTTTTCATGCCCCCTCATGACCTGTTGGCCCGTGTTGGGCAGATCTGCCTGGAGCAGAGGCAGCAGCTGGAGGCTGGGCCCGAGAAGGTGAGTTGGAGGGGGGCTGCTGGGAGGGTGGGTGTGAGCCACCTCAAGGGGAAGCTAAGCATCCTTGGCAGGCTACGGCTTTGAAGCTCCAGCCTCACGGTACCTCTGCCGGCAGACGGGAGTGCAGTTAGGCTATCTGGAGAGTAGAGCCCCCAGGTTGGTGTCTGCCCACTGTAGGCATCCTCAGGGCTGTTGACTGGACTGGCTGGAAGCCACTGCTGGGCCTCAGGTCCTAAAGCCAGCTTCCCTGTAGAGGGTGCACAGTTCCATCCTTTATCTCCACCAGTGTGGTCGAGGTTCCTGACACTGAGGTTTTACAGATGAGGCCATGGGTGGCCTGTGGCCCATTTGTCCCCTCAGCATGGTTGGCTACAGGTGGTACGCCCCAGGGCACCTGCTGGCTGCCGTGTCCAGGTTCCCAGAGCAGTAGGCAGTCACCCTGCACCGTGGCATCACAGTCTGGCCAGAGTGGGGCAGGTAGAAGCCTGGGCAGGGATCCGAGGAACTGTGGGGCAAGGAGAGATTTTGGTTGGTGTGGCATTTGGCTGGTCTGGAGGTCAGGGTGAATGCTGCATCCCTGCCCTGTCTCTGGGCAAGGGAAACCAAAAGCATCTTCCAAGGGCAGTGGCCTTTCTGCACTCTCACTTCTGGGCTCTCTGGGGGGGGTGGTGGCACCCACCTGGGTGTGGGTGTGGCATGGTCTGCATGCCCGCAGGGTGTGAGGCCCTTGCTGATGCAGCTGCAGTGCAGCCCAGCTGTGCTAACTCGTTATGGAGAGTCTTATTCGACATTCCTTCTCTGCATCCCTTATTTAAAAAAATCTTTTTAAAAAAGATTTATTTATTTATTTATTTATTTATTTATTTGGTACAGGGTCTTGCTACACAGTTCAGACTTATAGTGATCCTCATGTCTCAGTCTTCCCTGTACTGGGACTACAGCCATGGGCCACCATGCCTGGTTTTGGTGGCTGGCACGATGCACCTGGCATTCTGGGGCGAGCACAGCATGAGGTAGTGGGGATTAAACCTAGGTCCTTGCCCTTGCCATGCAGGTGCTTAAACCACTGAGCTATCTTCCCAGCACCCTCTGCATGCTTGTGGTGGGTAATGTTAGACTAGAGCAAGTGAGATCAGTGTTCTGTGTCAGTGCGCTGATGGGGCAGGGTTTGAAATTGACTTTATTTAGGTGACAAAGTCAACATAAAGGGCTGAGAAACATGGTGGGGAGCATGGCTGCTATCTCAGGGTTCACACTGATTGGGGGGCATCACTCTGTCCCTACTGCCCAGGCCAAGCTGAAGTCCTTCTCTGCCAAGATCGTGCAGCTTCTAAAGGAGTGGACAGAGGCCTTCCCCTATGACTTTCAGGACGAGAAGGCCCTGGGCGAGCTCAAGGCCATTGCACACCGTGTCACCCAGTGCGATGAGGTGAGGGTATGGGCAGTGCCTACAGGAAGGGGAAGACTAGGGACAGCCCTGTAGGTGGCCTCCATCACTCATGGCTTCACAGGACCCTGCCAGGTCCCCAGTTGGTGGCTCAGCTGGCCAGCTGTGGGCTGGATTCATGGAAGCCCACATACAAAGCTAAGGGCATCTTCTAGCCCTGAAGTGGGCCGTGTACATACAGGTCGGGGTGGAGGCCTCCAGAGGTGGGGGTGTCCTGGGGTGGGTGGTGCCTGCTGGCACCCTGAATGTCCTCTCCTAACAGGAGAATGGCACAGTGAAGAAGGCCATTGCACAGATGATCCAGAGCCTGCTTCTGTCCCTGGCCGCCCGGAGCCAGCTTCAGGAGCTGCGGGAAAAGTTGCGGCTGCCGGCTGTGGACAAGGGGCCCATGCTGAAGGCCAAGCCGCCAGCAGCACAGAAGGACATCCTGGGCGTGTGCTGTGACCCCCTGGTGCTGGCCCAGCAGCTGACCCATATCGAGCTGGTCAGTGCCCTGCATTGCCTAAGTGGGTGGCTACGTTCACCTTCATAGGACCAGGGCTGCTGTCGGAGCTGCCCTCAGCCCAGAGCCACATGACCATTCGGATGACACAGGGTGCTGGCTTCCTGTCCTGCCATGAGGTTTCTGGCTGTGTGCACAGGGTGCAGGGCCCAGGAGCACAGAAGCCCTGGGAAGGGAGGGGCGGGGGCAGGGGCTGTGGCGGTGCCAAGATGGGGGATGGGCGGGCTTGGGTGGGGGCTGCCTCGCTCCATCCCTTTCTCCAGCAGGCAGGTGACTTCTCTGCTGTCCCCGCAGGAGAGGGTCAGCAGCATTCACCCCGAGGACCTGATGCAGATCATCAGCCACACAGATTCACTGGACAACCACCACAGGGTGAGTAATCTGGGCACAGCACCCTCTGGGCGCAGTGTGGAGACCTCCTGGTGCTGCCTCAGGGCATTGTGATGGCCACATGGGGTGCACATGCTGGGAAGGTATGGCTAGGCCTGGGTGGGGGACCAGGGTCAGCATGGGGCTCACTGTCAAACCTGCGTCCTATGCATCTGTGACCTGCTTTGTCCCCCAGTGCCGAGAAGATGTGGCCAAGACCTACAGCCTAGAGGCCTATGACAGTTGGTTCAACTGCCTGAGCATGCTGGTGGCCACCGAGGTATGCCGGGTAAGCGCAGGGCAGGGCGGGCATGGAGGTGTGCCAGGTGAGCATCACAGCAGGTGAGCAGCTGACCTCCATTCCAGGAAGGCTCTAACACCTGTTCCACCTGCCCCAAGGGGGAAGATGTGACATTAGAAGGAAATGCACCAGGTGCCCATAGCCAGGGCTGAGGTAGTTCCAATGTGAGGGCTTCTGAAGAGACAGTGGCACCTATGCCCAGCACCCTTCCCCCGGGCCACAGTGGGAGCTCCAGTGGTCTAAGCATGTCTGGGATCTCAAGCCCTGTGCCTGGTGGTGTCCGCACTGAGCTGCCCCACTCTGCAGGTGGTGAAAAAGAAGCACCGGACCCGCATGCTAGAGTTCTTCATTGACGTGGCCCGCGAGTGCTTCAACATAGGGAACTTCAACTCCATGATGGCCATTATCTGTGAGTGGCTGGGCCAGGCTGGGAAGGGGTCTCACTGCCCCTGCTATACATCCTGACCCCTGTCACTGTCCCTGCAGCTGGCATGAACCTCAGTCCTGTGGCACGGCTAAAGAAAACGTGGTCCAAAGTCAAGACTGCCAAGTTTGACGTTCTGGAGGTAGGCATCTACATGCAGCACCGAGAGGTGGCCCTGCCCGCTGAACAACCTGGATGACTCCTTGGGTGATATCTCCTGGTACCCAGTCCCCTGGGTGTCCTGGAAGTTGGAAGGCCAGATCATCTGTGGCTCTGCCCAGATACATTTGAGCATGGAATCCATCTTTTCGTAAAATGTCTGTGCCTTGTGAAGCAGCTTGGGTCTGGGAGGTGCTTGGGAGCCCAGAGAAAGGAAGAGCTGGGAGCACGATGGGTGTGGGCAGGGCTGTGGCTGCTAGAGTCTCCACGGCCTGGGGCACCTCAGTCATCTGCTGCAGGGCACCCCACGTGGTATGGGCCTCAGCAGTCCCCTGTCCTGTCCGCAGCACCACATGGACCCATCTAGCAACTTCTGCAACTACCGCACAGCCCTGCAGGGTGCCACGCAGCGGTCCCAGACAGCCAACAGCAGCCGCGAGAAGATTGTCATCCCTGTGTTCAACCTCTTTGTCAAGGACATCTATTTCCTGCACAAAATCCATACCAACCACCTACCCAACGGACACATCAACTTCAAGGTGCCCAGCATGGTGACTGGCAGAGGCCATGTGTCCCCATGCCTACTGGGGCTATGAAGAGTCATCAGGGTGGGTGGGCTGTTATCTGGCTGTGAGGCTTGATGTGTGGCTTCTGCCCTCTGAGGGGCCTCCTGGTCACAGAGCTCAGGCCATGGGAACCTGTGCTGATCCAGATTGCTGGCTTCAGCACTGAACTCACCAGGGAGCCAGGGGAGGGGCTGGCCCAGGGTCATGGCTTTGGGCAGGAAGAGGAGGGCAGGATAGGGTGCCTGGGGAGGCCTGTGTGGGCAGATGATTGGGCCTGACAGTGAGACAGCACAGACCCTGCTGCTGCACTGGGCAGCAGAACAGAGGAACTCGGGGACTAGACCAGCTGGTCAGTTCCCTGCCCAGCCTGGCACAGCCACTCACAGATAACGGCTATCATGGCCATCATGGCCCGCATGGCTGCAGACTTGCCACGTGAGCACCAGAACCAGGTTCCTTCTCTTGATCATGGGCTTTAAGCTCAGGGTGACAGACATCCCACTTTGTGTCCCTCCAGAAGTTCTGGGAGATTTCCAGGCAGATCCATGAGTTCATGACCTGGACACAGGTGGAGTGCCCCTTTGAGAAGGATAAGAAGATTCAGAGCTACCTGCTCACAGCACCGATCTACAGTGAGGAAGGTGAGCACCCCAACTCCACCTTGCCCCAGGCTTCAGAGGCCACCTGAGCTGTCAGCCAGGAGGGCATATGTGCAGGGTAGGTGTGGGCAGGTGACAGAGGACAGGATAGGCTGCCAGGAGGAACATGAGCTTAGGATCCCTAACAGGCAGCCTCCCAGTAGGCGTGTGCTTTCGGTGGAGGCCCTGTTCGCCTGGCAGACAGCCGGGCACAGTGGGCAGAGGCCAGGGGTGCAGTACTGAGGGCTTCCTGTCCCTCAGCTCTCTTCATTGCCTCCTTTGAGAGCGAAGGCCCTGAGAATCACATGGAGAAGGACAGCTGGAAGGCCCTCAGGTAGGGATATGGGGAACAAGGGCTGCTGGGAGACGGGTGGGGCCTGGGGCATGCAGTGAGCAGGCCCAGCCCTCTGAGCCCTGCAGGAGACTGAACACCTCTGTGCCCCCGCCCCCAGGACCACGCTCCTCCACAGAGCCTGAGTGGGATGCGCCTGCGCCTGCGCCTGCACCTGTGGACGCTGCAACGCTCACACACACGCTGTCTTGGGGGATGTGGGTTGAGACCAGGGGGCCTCACTGGTTGGGGTCCATTTTGTACATAACTTTTATGAAAAAGAAAATGGTAATTATTTCATGCATCAACCTTTGGCACTTACAAAGATTTTTGTTTATTTTGAGTAACAGGGCAGGGCCCTGCTTTGGGGAGGGGTGGGAAAGAGTATCAAGGGAGATGGTATCCATGATAGCATCTTCTAAATGAAATGTAGAGTTTTATTTTCTACTTTTGATTATGAACATCTTATGAGAAAATATTTAGAAAACCCAACCAAAAGCAGCAGTATGAGCCCTGCCTGCTCAGACACCTTCCCAGCCAGTCTCTGATGTGGGGTTAGTGCCTTAGAGGGTACTGGGGTCCGGTCTTCCTGCTCGAGCCCTGCCGTGGGCGGCGGCTCCTGGGGAGGGGCTGGGGCAGCCGGAGGGCAGTGAGCCTTCGGATGCGGGCTTTCCAAAGTTTACATTTCATTTTCCTTTATCAGGGATCTAGGGGTCAGGGAGGGCAAGGGGTGGCCTGGCAGCGTGTTTCTGTAAGACCACATCTTACAGATTGATCTTTAATTACATTTTCACAAAGAGCAAATGTAAAATAACAGGGGAGGGATTCCTGGCTTTCCATTAGGGCTTTTCCCTGAGAAATGCCCTGAGCTGTCCTGAGGAGACTGTGGACTCAGGATGGTGCCGTTCAAGCTGCTCCCAAAGCCCCACAGAGGGACAAGGAGCTCCGTGGGTGTGCGTGCAGAGCCCAACGCCCTCTTGCACAGATTCTGAACCCAGAAGATCGCCAGGAGGTTCACTGGAGCCCTTTCCATGAAACTGCCCAACTGGGACGGGTCCATGTGGCACCTGAGTGGGTGCTACCCACGTCCCACGTCAACCTCCTGGCACAAATCCTGGGCCTTACTGACTGGGTTGGTGGTGTTGGCCACACGACTATTTCCCTCGGGGCGCCTCGCCCGGCCCTCTCTGGGCTCAGGGGGCCTAGCTGCACTGTGCTGGTGTCTGCACTTTCCTGCCCGAGGGATGGATTGCACAGGACAGTGTGTACTGCTCTGTTTACGCTTTGGGATAAGAAAGGCTGAAATTGAGAATATATATTTGGATACAAAATTAGAACATCTCCCATATGTTGAGGAGCCTTCATGTCAGTGTGCGCTTGGTCTCAGTTCTAGTACTTGAAACAGTGTTCATGTTTGCTATTTTCCTTTCCTGGTTTGATACATAGCCTCAATGTTTTGGTATCTGGAGATGATCTCTGACTATAAAGCTGTACCATAATGCAGGATGTCAGTTTCGGTGTGATTGGTCATACTTGCATCAATAAAAAAAACATGTCGTTCCCCACTTGTTTGCACTTGTGTGTAGTATGGATGGGGTGAAGGGGATAAGGGGGAGGATAGGAGGGAGAAGATGGAGAGGGTATGGCTGGGGGAGCAGGGAGAGGAAGGGCAGGAAGAGGTGGCAGCAGCTGCCAGAACCTACCCTGGCCCTGGGACCCGGCAAGGAGCTTCCGTCTGCCACCCTGCACGGGACTCCAGTCCTGCTCTCTCAAAGCACACTGAGTGAGACATTGCTGGGTGAGGCAGTAGACAGACACATCTGGGGGACACCTTCCCTGTGACCAGTCAGCACCCTGGCATGGTGTGGGCTGTGAGTTGCACACATAAAAGTGTGTGCTGAGGGCACCCCAGCCCAGGAAGGAAACAGTGGCATCTGGAGCCCTGCTCCTCCAGCCTTCCCTCCTTTCTGGTGACAGCCTGTTGGATGAGGCCACTGCTGTAGCTCTGTAGGCCTTGTCTGGCATCCTTTGAGGCCAGTGCTACTTGGCAGGAAGCTGCCTGAAGTGGCAGGACATCCTATGGTTGTACTGCCAGGCATGCTGGCCATAAGCACAGGTGGGCACTGAATGCTGCAGTGTGGCCAGCAGGCCGATCCCTCTGGTGCCATGGAGAGGGTGGCACTGATGGGTTCCTCTGTACAGTGTCTCCTGAGCTGGTGCTAGGCCAGCAGCCCCTATGTCCCTTGCAGACCCACCGACCTGGGCAGCCTGCATCCCTGACACCCTTGCACACCTGCCAGTACACCAACCCCTAGGTGCTCCTGCAAATCAGCTGTGTGTGGGCTGTTGCTCCCCACGTGTGCAGCAGCCACCTTGCCTGCACACTACCCTGGCCTCCAGCACAGAGCTGGCTCCTCTGCAGCAAGCATCGCCCCCACCTCACTCACCAGGAGAACAGACCCGCTGTGGGGATGCACATGTGGGTGGGAAGGGGCTCCCAGCTCCAGGGAATAGTTACTTAGCTCTTCAAGTTTCACTTGCTTGGTTAAATGGGGATCATGGTCACCTCTGTCCTGGCTTGGAACAGAGGATGGCTTAGGGTGCAAGCCTGGCTGCACTTTTCACAGGACACTTGGGGTCCTGGGGGAAAGGCACACTACCACCATGAAAGAGTCACTTCCTGGTTAAATTCAACCACTACATGAGCTTATCTGAGGGAAAAAAATTTGAGTAAATTTGGAATTTTAAGTTTTCTAAACACACACCCTACAACCCACCCACAGCCAGTTTAGTGTCTGACAGGGTCCATCTGTATCCCCCCAAGAGAAGTCCTAATCCTGCTAGGAAGGTGAGGAAGGGGCCATCACATGTGTACCCAGTAGGCCCTGGCCCTGCATGCATCTTCCACAGGTGCTAACCCATCACACCCTGTGTACCATGGCCCATGTGTTCCCAGTACTGAGACCCAGCACAGTCCTGTAGGGGATGAGAAAGGTGCTGGCACCCATGGAGACACACCTCAGGGTGACAGTAAGCTTGAAGCCAACTACTACCCCGAGACCACCACAGGGCTTTAGGGGAACCACCTGGGCTGAGCCCTGAGACCCTGCAAACCTCACAAGGCTGTAGCACAAATCATACTGGCCCTTAGACTTCAAGCCTAGGATTTAGTCTGGCGTGGCCCTGAGCCAGCCCTGTCTTCAACTACTCAGCAGAAGTGAACACCTGACCTACATTATGGGCTCTGAAATCTCCCCTTGGCTTCACCTCATCTTCTGTTATTCCTATATATTGGATTTTAAACACTCAAGTGCTGCATTTTTCATTTCTACATTTCTATTTCGTGTTTTCAAAGTCTGCTTGGCCATGATTCAGAAGAAATTACCATTACACAACACAGAACAACAGAGCCAAGAACTGGAGCGTGAGTCATGGAGGCGGCAGTGACAGTTTTGGTACACAACAGCAGAGCCATGGAGGAAGGGCCACACAGAGACTACACTCAGGCGCACGACAGCTGAGGATTCCTACAAAGGGTGTAAGACAACAATCTCAGAAGCCCAAAGCATTTTGAACAGGCTTGGAATACACCCATGTGCAGACGCACAGAAAAGGGGACTACCACACCTGCAGACAGCCTGTGCTCCATCACTCCAGGCCAGCGCCATGCAGGCAGTATGCAGAGGGAGCTGTGAGCCGTGAGCTGTGAGCTGGGAGCAGCATCTGGAGTGGCTGTGGAGAATGGCCAACAGAACGCATTGCCTGAAGGAGGATATGGAGGTGTTTACAGGCACACCGATACCGAGTTTGTAATCAGCATTTTCATCCAAAAAACAGCCTTGGATCCTGTGACCCTCATGGAAAAATTATTTAAATACATATACTATGGCCTTTCTCATATAAGAAACCCAATATAGATGTAAAGTGCAAAACATGAAATAAACAAAACAAAAATGAAACAAGTTATAGGTGGAAAATGCATCTAAAGGTGTACAGTGACTTAATATCACTGTCCTAGGTGTTCCGTAGGTCTTTCAGGCTGGTGTCTGGCTGTTCACCTGCAGGTGTGATAGCTAACTCTGTAAGGGCTTAGCAACTCCCCATGGTGAATGAGATCACTCTGGCTGAAATACGACTAATAAAACTACAAATTTTAAAAGAAACCAACACATTTTCCAGATGGACTGTAAACCTCTATTGAAATACAAGAATTCATGTCTAAAAGAAATGAGAATTCCTACTATAAATTGGAACAGGCAAAGGTTGCTTAATGTTATTCTCTAGTTGTGAAGGAACAAAGTTGGTGAACTGGATTTTATTAAGAATTTTTGTTTAATAGTGAGAAATAGGGCTCTTCCTGGGAGAAGATATTTGGAATATATAAATCTGACAAAGAACTCAGAAGGGAATACAAGATTAGGGATGTTGCTCCATAAAGAGGTCCTGGGTTCAATCTCCAGTAGCGAAACAAAGAAAAGAGAAGAAAAGGAAAAGAAAGGACAGATAACTTCATGGATTCTATCAAAACTTTCAAATATGTTAGTATAAATTTCTAGAAATTGTAATTTACCTTAAATACTTCAGACAAAACTGACTCAAAACAACAACAACAAAACCTGAATAGTTCTACAATCATTTAAATGAATGGAAGCAGTGATCCCAAATGACAGGCCAGTTCATGCCCAAGTGGCCTGGACAGCATGCCAGAGCCTTAAGGAAGAACTGAGGGCATCTAGAACAGTATGGGGGAACACTGGTGACCTGTGTTATAAGCTCACGTAACAGGCCACCATGGCTAAGGCAGGTAAGGGACAAGCAGTCTTCCTCACAGACACAGATGAGAACATGTGAACCACTCATACACATGCATACTGCACAGAGATGGACATGTGTGTACACATGTGTGCAAACAAATTCAGCAATACAAAGGATAAGACATGGCGAACTGGAGTCTGCTCCAGCAATGGAAGGCCCCTTCAGAAAACATATTAACCCGGTTCATCCACATACTGGAGGAAAATGCTAATAGAAGGCTAACAGAAGTGTTTGATAAATGCTCTTAAGCATGACAGAAATTCATCAAGTAAAACTAGATGGAACTTTCTGAGCCTACTAAAAGTTATTCGCCAAAATCTTCCAGCAAATAGAATCCTTACAGATGACATGTTAGTGCGATGGCCTTGGGCTCTGTCCCACAAGCCCCACTTCACAGCCACTGTCATAGCAAGACACATGGGAATGCACAGGAAAAGAATGGAAATCCATTTTATTATTTTTTTAATTAAAAAAACATTGGGCAGGTGAGATAGCTCAGTGGTCTAAAGTGCCTGCTTAGGCAACTGCAGGGACCGTGGTTTGATCCCTGGCACCACATGCTGCACCAGCCTCACCCTCAGGGCAGGCTGAGCCAGCCATAACATAAATAAACAAACAAACAAAGAAATAAAGTTTAAAAATTTATTTATTTGGTACAGGGTCTCGCTATGCAGCACAGACTCAGCGATGCTCCTGTCTCAGCCTCCCAAGTGCTGGGATTATAGGTGTGTGCCACCATGCGTGGTTTCAGTGGCCAGTACAGTGCCTGGGACTCTGGGGCCAGCAAGGAACGTAGTATTGGAGATTGAACTTTGATCCTTGAGTTTGCCAGGCAGGTCCTTAGACCACCGAGCCATCTCCCCAGTCTATTCTGAAAATGGAGAAATGAAACAAAGTGCTCGCAGGTAGGTTATGGCTGTATAACAGGAAAAATGCAAAATAAGAAATACAGTTGTACCTTGGTTCATGAACTTAATTTATTTTATGATTTTAAAAAACATGGTCATGGTTGTGTGGGAAAAATGGTTTCAGTTGTGTTTGTCACCCAATGCACACAAAAACAAGTTTTGCATGATGTTGCTGGCTGTAGTGGTGTATGTCCACCAAGGGCCAGGTGGTGAAGGTGCAGCTGCAGATGTCACTAGAGAATGGCATATGGGTGCAGAAGGAGCCCAAGCTGGTCTTTGCCTTGGGCGACTGTGACATCATCCAGATCCTGGACCTTAGCATGCTACTCACAGTTGTAGGCAAAATGGTCATGATCACTGCTGATTCCAATTATTGCTATGGCCTCCAGGGCAGGAGCCCCAATGTACCCCTGCCATATAGTACTGTGCCAGGAGGTGACCCTGAAGACCACAGTAGATGGGCCTGACCTGGAACTCCTCAGAGGTCAGGAGTGTGTGGCCACTAGTGCAGCAATGCCCACGACCAGCACACGGCCTTCATATTGGCTGCCAACTCTTATGATCTGGCCTTCCATTGAGGCCAGCTTCTCCAGCGCCAAAGTGCACATCATCTTTTAGGAGAAGCAGCTGCTGCAGCTAAGAGTCAAGTGTCTTAACAACCTGGCAGTCTAACAGCCAGGCTAGACCATTACCATGCCGCCTTACACTCCTACAGCCTGGTGCTCGAGCACCAGCCCAACATCGAAGCGCACTTCCACAAGGGCAAGGCAGTGGCACAACAGCACGAGTACAATGTGGCCACTGCCATCCTACGGGCAGCGCTGAAACTGGAGCTCTCTAACCAGACAAGCCAAGCCAAGCTCTTAAAGCTGGTGCATGCTATCCCAGCCCCTAGGAGCCTGAGGCAAGAGGGTTGCTCCAAGTTGGGGCCAGCCACTGCTATACAGCATGTTCAAGGACAGCCTGACCCACATGTAGTAAGACCCTGTCTTGAAAAGCAAAAGCAAAAAACCAACCCAAACTTTGTCAGACAGTTTTTGAGCCAGACTGCAAACAAAAGTATTCAGGAAGTGAGGTTCCACTGCATATTATTGGGATTTGGGAAGGTTTCTCAATATAAAACTTCACAAGGAAAATCAATTTCTAAATACCAGCAACAGACAATAAAAATTGCTAAGAGAAAAGTACAATGCTATTAAATAGCAACAATCTAAACAAAAATACATGTAAGTCTGCTATGTGAAAAATTATAAACTCATCTGAAAGAGTACAGCCAACACAAATGTCATGTTCAGGGCCTGAAGTCTCCACAGCACACAGATGCTGACTTTCCTAAAGTGATCTTGTGGATTCAGTGGGATCCCATATTTGTAAAATCCACTTGTTTCACAAGTTTATTGTAACATTTATATGAAACTATAAAGGTTGTTAACAGCCACAGCTGCTTTCAGGAACAAGGTGCTTAGCAAAGCTCTCCCAGATTGGAGATAAAGGTGCTGCGCCACTACCCCCAACTGGCCAGGATTTGTGGGGTAACAGGCTTCCCCAACAAGGTGGTACTGGAGAAAGAGGAATGCAACCTTCATCTAACATCACAAAACCTTTCTCCTTTAGGTTGTAGATCTGAGAGAAGCAAAACTGTTTATGAGATGTTTGGAATATGCATTATGCATCAGAAGCGAACATCTCACTAAAGAATCACAGATGGAATGGAAATGTATGCAAAGATGCCCCATAGCTATGTTCACAGGGAGATGCAAAGCAAGGCAGCAGCAAGATGTTGCCAGGGCTCAATCTGAACAGCCAGTTACAGAACACAGCCACCAATGCCATGAGGAACCGGATCAGGACCGCTTGTTCACAGCTGGCAGAACACAAAGCTATACAGTCATCATGGAAGACCATTTGGGAGTCTGACAAAATCAAACACGTGCTGCCACACAATGTGGCAGTTGTGTTCCTTGGTTTTGCCCAGAGGAGCTAAGTGCTTACATCCCAACAAAACACCACCCATGCTTACAGAACTTTGTTCACAATTGTCAAATATGGGAGGCAACCAAAGTGCCCGCCAGTAGGTGAATGAAGAACTATCTACCAGACAATCCAGTGCCAAGAGGGAACCTGAAGTGAACCGCAGACCTAGGTGATGATGGGTCGGTGCAGGTCCATCAACCTTAACTGCTACATCACTTCAAAGCAGGATGCTGGTGGTGGGCTACACATGTGTGAACAGGAGGAACAGCCACCCCTCCACCACAGAAGCCATGTGCCACACCCTGTGCAAGAAACCTGGGTAGATCCAAACTCTCTATAAATGCTTGCTATGAGTTGTACTATATATATATATATATTTGATTTTTTTTCAGTTATTTATTCATTTGGTACAGGGCCTCACTACACAGCTCGGACTCAGTGATCCTCCTGTCTCAGCCTCCCCTGTACTGGGATTACAGGTGTGTACCACCACGCCTGGTTTTGTTGGCTGGCATGGAAGCACAGCATGCAGTACTGGGGATCAAACCCAGGTCCTTGCACTTGCCAGGCAGGTGTTTTGACCACCAAGCTAACTCCTCAGCCCAAGATTTTGACTTATAAATTATGCATATTAAGAGATTAGTGTTAGAGTAATTATGACATTATACTGTATAAAGCGATGTGAAAGTGATCTCTGTCTTGAAAGATCCAGTACTGCACTCGCTCTTCATGTAGTGATGTAGGATGTGACCACACCTGCATGTTAAGGTGCATGAGGCAAATCACAAGCACCGTGGTATAGTGCAAGGGCTGGCCTTCTCACATGAACAGACATCATGATCTGCCATGGTACACCTGATGCCTGAGATGGCCACACGGTGGGTGGTAGACAAGGTGTGGACCTGCTGGGCAGAGGACAGTGCATGCCCCATGCAGGCTACAGTGGGACAGTGTGGGATTTCATCACACTGTGCAGAAGGGCATGGATTTAAGTTTTAGGAATTATTTTTGGAATTTTCCACTTTACCTTTTCTAACCATGGTTGCCTGAAGTTGCAGAAGGGGAAAGCCATGTGTAAGAAGATACTGCTCATTACAGACACCTTCTGTACCTTCTGCTCAGTCCTGCTATGAACTTCAAATTGTTCCAAAAAATAGTTTTTTCTTTAAAAGCTGAAATTGTAAAGGAAAAATATTAGTCACACTGATTTTTGCTCATCAAAAAGTATTATCGTGGGCTGGTGAGATAGCTCAATGGTCTAAAGTGCCTAGGCAAGCTTAGGCAACTGTAGGGACCCTAGTTTGATCCCCAGCACCACATGCTGTGCCAGCCCCAGCCCTAGGGCAGGCTCAGCCACCATAATGTTAAAAAAAAAAAGTACTATCAGAATGGGAAGGGACTAACCATTTAACCGAGAAGAACTGCTGTTTAGAGTACATGAAATATTCCTAGAAACTGCTAAAAATGAGCAGAAAGGCTGAAAGTTGTAACTACAATTCATCTCTGTATCCTACTCACTTGGCAAGAACAAACAGGCCTGATGAGATGGGACACTGCCAAGGCTGGGAGGTGAGCACCTCAGCTGCTCCCACTCCAGAGAGCTGCAGGTAGCTCCTGAGAGAGGGCCTGGCTGTGACCGCAGCAAACCCTGGGACAGCAACTGCACACAAGCAACACACAAACTGCAGACAGTGGGATAACCAAGAACTAGAAACACCACAGATATTTATCAATAAAATAGAATTTTAAAGTATCACAGTATATTCACAATGGAATGCTACTGAACTAACAGTAATAAAAGTGAACTAATTCCAAGATTAACAATAGGTGAACCCCAAAACTCAATACTGAATAAAAGAGCACATAATGAAATGACATATTTATATATGCATTCAAAAACAGGCAAAATTAAACAGCATTTTGTGCAGAATACATATGTAGTTGGGAAAAATATGAAGAGCAACAAGTGGAAACATCACACGAGTCAACCACTGTGGAGAGGGCAAGGAGCGTGGGCAGAAGTCTGCCCAGGGCCCAGCACCGGGAGGCCCATCCACATCTAAACGTGGGTGCAGTGTGCTGGTGTTTGTTTATTCTTTAAGAACATAATGGCATGTTATGCACATTTATGTATTTATGAGATTTCACAGTAGAAATTAATTTCCCATGCTTTTATTTAGTTTCTGGTAATAAAATATTTTATTAGTACCACTTAATGTCAAAAACAGTGATGGTTCCACTGATTAGCTTCCATCTTAGGTTATAAACTACTTTAAAAAAATAGAAGGAAAACAATCACTTGGTCCTCCTACAAAGGCAAGTGGCAACTTACTTCTGCAAATTATTTATTTATTTATTTATTTATTTTTTTTAAAGGTTGAGAACCACTGCTTTATTTTTTTATTTTATTTTATTTTATTTTTCTTGTTTCAGAACCTTTACTTGTTTATTCACTCATTTTTTTATGGCCGGCTCAGCCTGCCCTGAGGGCAGGGCTGGCGCAGCACGTGGTGCCGGGGATCGAACCGCGGTCCCTGAAGCTGCCCAAGCTTTCCCAAGCAGGCGCCTTAGACCACTGAGCCATCCCGCCAGGCCCCACTTCTGCAAATAATTTAATTCTCTCATTTTAATACTGTAACTCACTGGCCTTCATAATAAATAGCTGCGTATAAAAGGAGACAATGGCCTCCATTACTTTGGGGAGATGTTTTGGGTAACTTAAGAACCATTACCCCAACGTAAAATGTGTAAGAACAATTAGTTATTGTAAAATTGGATTTGTGTAGCACCCAGAAATTTGGAATTTGTAAGATTTCAGGTGATATGACTTACTCAGCAAGAACAGCAAATCATATCATAACAGTAGTAACCTTGCTCCTGTGAACGTCGGGGTTTATATACAAATACCAAAGGTTACAAAGCTTATGCATGGCCTTCATCTTTTCTCCTAATCTCAAACTACAGAAACTGTGCCCCTGCTGAAAGGGCCATGTGTGATACATAACGTAGGACAGCCCTGTCTGAATATAACTCTTGCTCATCTTGTCCCATTGATGTGACACTTGAATTAAAACACCCTGCTCACAACTGCTGTATTTCTCTAAATCCACCAGCCATTCTCTTTCTGCTGAGACTGCTATCTTTTCTTATATCAGACTGACTTTATATCTCATTTTTCTCTCTTAGCAAAATGCTCTTTCCACTAAGTATTATATTAATGCAAATATAGATAGCAAATATTAACACATTAGAAGATGAAAGACAATAAATGTAAATGACTCCATGCTAAATATGGAAAGGCAAAGCAGAAACCAAGCCAGTTGTGCAAGTACACTCTGCACCTGGTCAGGAAGGATCCAAGTGTCTGTTAAAAATGCTTCTGTATACTTCACTCAAGACAGCTGTGACTACTAACACAGAGCATGATACACTATATTCTAATCGGTTTTATACTTTTACCCACTTGCTTAGGATCAGACCTCTAGGAGCTAAACAACAGTAGGTTATGGGGCTTTCTTTCTACCTTCAGTTGACTGAGATTTCAGATGCAGTATTTCATTATCCACTGCTTCTTTGTGCTGCCAAACAAAGCTCTCTTTAAAAAGCAGGCTAACTTGCTGGTTGGCGGGCAGAGGAGCAGGTCCACGCTACACAGGAAGCTGCCATTCTACACGCCAACTCCCCACCCCCTATCCAGTATGTAACTGCACCACAAAATCCTGCCACGAATGACGCAAGCCCCAGGTACAAATGAGCCCCAGGCCACTTCTAGGGCAAACACTAATTTCCTTTTGTTGACTGCTCCACAGTGCAGTACATCACAAAGCAGGCTTTGCATTAAAACTCATTTTTGTCTTCTTGTAACTCGGTGAACTGCAAAATCATCAGAAGAACATGAGAAACACGTCTTCTCCAGGAGAGGAATGGCATCTGAAAGACAGTTAAGGCTAAACAAATACTGCTGGCTGTGGTCCGACTGGCTGCAGCATGCTGAATGCTACCCAGCGGCCTCGCTATTCGTCCGGTAGGCCTGTTTGTGAAGGTGCATCTCGATCTCCTCCCGGAAGACCATCATGCCTAGGTGGGAGTGCGAGGCTTCACTCATGGCCTTGGACTGGATGCACATGCGGTACTGCTCTGGCGTCAGTTCATCTGCACAGTGCTTCTCGTGCCAGAGGTGAAAAAGACCAGGAACTGGGGTGCGGACCACAATGAGGTCGCTGTGCAAGTACTTCCGGTACAGGTGAACATCTTCTCCACCCCAGCCTTTCACTTCCATGTCGAACCCCCCTGCAGGAGCAAAGCATACAGCATCAAAGGCTGCTGGCTGCAGGGGCAGGAGCCTGTGTAGGACCGACTCTTGAGCTCTACTTTAGTGCAATGGCTTGGGCCTGCACAGACCACTGCACAGCACCCACGGCTCGTGGAAATCAGCAAGTGGCCTCACCCTTGGAAGCTGAAAGCATGACAAAGAGGTGAGCCATCTGAGACATGGTGTAAACCTGAGTCCTGCAGGAAGTCAGCAAAGGAGGAGGAAATATACGTCACCTGCACTGTTACTGTGACCAGGGCTCATATTTATTCTGTTTTGTTTTCTTGAGACAGGGTCTCACTGTCTCAGGCTGGGCTTTAACTCTGCATAATGGCAATCCTCCTAACTCAGCCTCCTAAGTGCTAGGATTACAGGCATACTCCATCACAGCTAGCATTTATCTATCTATCTATCTATCTATCTATCTATCTAATTTATTTCGGAACTAGAGTTCGAACTCATGACCTTGCACTTGCCAGGCAGGCACTTGTGCCATGGAGCTATCTTCCTGGCCCCATAGCTGGCCTTTATTTGTTTTTTTTTTTTTTTTTTTTTTTTTTTTTTTTTTTTTTTTTTTTTTTTTTTTGTTTTGTTTTTTTTTGTGGTGGGACCAGGGTTCGAACTCACGACCTTGCACTTGCCCAGCAGGCACTTGTGCCTCGGAGCTATCTCCCCAGCCCCCTTTATTTGTTTATCCTTTGAAAAAAAATTTTTTCCTGGTCTGCAGAAAATTTCCCAGAGGGGAAAACAGAAGAGAGGGTCAAGGGGGAGACAGAAATTTTGAAAGTGGTAAATAGGTGATTTAAAGCCATAGGAGTGAGTGAAATTATTTAAATTTCTGAAGGAAAATAAGGGTGAAGCTCAAACATATTAAGAAATGCCCAGCTGCAGAGAATGGCAAATCAGCAGTGAGAAGTGACCCCAAATGAAGAAGAAAAATCCTCTAATGGTTCTGGCAAGGGAGGGCCACAAGTCTTTTACTTGAGAACACAGGGGCCTCGGCCCTGTGCTAGCAAAGGGCAGCCTAAGATACTGTGCGCTGAGACTCACTTCACCATGCTCAGCCATCCAGGCACTCAGGGGCTACTGCAGCCACAGCCCAAGGTCATCCTGTGCTGGTGTCATTCATGTGATACTTCCATGTAATACTGATTTCCCAGGTACGTAAACTCCCAGAGTTAGGTGTCATGCAGGCATCCACCAAGATACCAAAGGCAGGCTGTGAGGCCGCTCCGAGTGGCTGATCTGGAGGTCATTCAGATGTTCAGAACTCAGAGAAGAGGGTGCTGGAGGAATTACCCAAGGGCACAGAGGCAAAAAGGTGTTTCAGCCCCATGTCAGAACTCCAGGTGTGACAGGTGAGCTAGCTGTTAAGCAAAGAGGCTTCACCTGACATCAACTTGCTACATGAATAAATAAATCCACTGCTGTGGTCTCCTCCTATCTGGAGAGAGCTCCACCTCATCTCAGCTTTCTGTACATAGTCTCTTATCTTTAATTCTCCATTCTCTTGCCATCCTGACCCCTGGGAACTTTGAGAACTATGATGGACAAGGCAGTGAGGCCTCTGTGTAGCCCTCAGAGGAGGTTGCTGAAGCTATGCAAAGGAAACTGAAAATGCAGTGGAGACCCTACGAAGTCAGATGCTCAGAACATGGCAAGCTGCAGACTGCAAGCAGAACTAGCCTACAAGAAGACATGTGGTCAACAGAGGCCACAGGGGTGGCGCTGCCCAAACCTTCTCATCTTGTATCTCACCATGATGTGTCCCTGAAGCTGCATATGGAGCTACAGAACACGTTTGCCCTGATGAGTTTTTGTCTTGCTTTGATACTATTTTTTTTTTTCTATTCCTCTTTTTCCCTTTTGGAATAGGAATGTTTGACCTGTGGTAATTGTATTCTGGTATTAAGTAACTCACTTTTTAAATTTTACAGTTACATAGCTAAGAGTTTGCCAGGAATCTTCAAGGAGACTTGGACTTGAGTTTCTGAGCAGTGTGGAACTATTGAGACTTTAAAAGGAATTATTCCACTTTCAGCTATATGCAGGACAGCTGCATCATGTGAGGCAGAACTGTAAAATTGCTACTGTCTTTATTTGGAGATTAGTCATGGTTTAAAGAGATGTGTTTGAGCATCAAGTTGGCAAGGAGTGTGTTGTGGCTTGTGTTCAGATGTGTCCCTCCTCACAAAGCTTCATTTAGTCATAGGCAGAGTTTTTCAGAGGGGTTTGGATCTCGATGTGTCATGCTGGAGTTGATTCAGGGTGCAATACAAAGATCAAGGGTACCAGGATTAAGGATGTGAGTGCTACCCACCCTAAATAGCCTGGATAAGATATAAGGGATGGAAATAGCTGTGGTCATCCCTTGCTTGCTTTGCTACCTTCTGCCCTCTATGAACTGGTTTTCCTCTTCAGTGAATGCCTGCCATGCCAACCTGCCTTTGAGCCAGAGATGATGGACTGAAATTTCTAGACTGAACCAAACAAACCTTCCCTCCCTTAACTATGGATGTTGGGTATTTACTCTCAGCAAGGAAGAAAGTGTGGAATGTGACAATTAAGCTATATTGTCAACTTGATTGGCTTGAGAGTCCCCAGAGATTAGTAAAGCACACTCTGGGTATGTCTGGGTGGTCATGGAGGTGTGACTATAGGGTTTATATTTCGGCCCTGGCCTCTTCCTCTCTGGTACTGCTTCCCTGCTCTGATTCTGAACTCAGCAGCTTAGTTCCAGCTTGATACTTCTGCCTTGGAGCCATCCATCCATGGACTGGATGGACCCTTTGAAACTATGAGCCAACATAAATCTCTCCTTTAGTCTGTGAAGGGCAGTTATTTTGTATCACCAATGGGAAAGTTGACTACTATAGAGAGGAAACAGAAAGGGCTAAGTTCTATCCCAAGCAGTATCAGTCCCTTCCTTATGAGCTAGTTACACCATGAGTATAGAAGTTTTACTCTAGACGTGCATGCAGAGCATATTGGGGGCCCGACTGCTCTTCCCTAGTACCCACTCATACCACAGAGATATTTTGCTTCATGAGCAGTGTACTACTGTTATTCCTAGCTCTAAGCAGATGCAAAGAGATTTTCTGCCCAAGGGAAGAAGTTCATAAGAACACACAGCCCATGCTCCTTTCAAAGGAACTGACTGTGCTGAAACAGAGTATAAGGAAGATCAAGCTTTGAGAGGTGGTTTTTGAAAACAACAGAGACCCTGGTCCCACATGCCATGCCACCCCCACACCCACCCCCAGGGAGCACTGAGCAAGTGACTGAGTCTGGGTATGGTGGCACACACCTGTAATCTCAGTGCTGAGGAGGCTGAAAAATGATGATCGATACAAGTCTGGGCTGTGTAGTGAGACTTTGTACCAAATACATAAATGGAAAAAAAAAAAAAAGGGGGGGGGAAACAAATAAAGAAACAACGGAGAGTGTGGTGATAAGCAATTTTAAGAGGAGGATGTTAACTCCATGAAAACAATAAGCTAAACTACAGACCAGCTAGGTTACCAAAGTACCATAGAGATACAACTAAGAAGATATGGGCTCCAAACTGAACTCAAAGATTGCCTCCAAAACTACTTTTAAAGTCTAAATTAATTAACTCATATCACAGAGCATTAGCAAAAATAAGACAGCAGCCAGTGGACCTGACAGTTGAGAGTGATACTAACAAAGGCATGGGAAGAGATCAAAGAGCCCTGCCAAATACAGTGTACCTAGGAAGAGAGCATGTGCTCTGAGGGCAGCAACAGAGGCTTGACACTAGTAAGGGTAAGGGAGGAGGGAGAAAGACTTCACCTACTAATTCAGCCAGATCAGAGTGGGAAGAAGGAAAGACAAAGACAAACCTCAGAAGCACTGGGAGTCAGTACCAGAATTACATATCATGTTACCTAAAATACACCGTTTTCAAAACAGAAACTACGTAGCATACAACAAACAGGAAGGTATGGTCATACATCAGAGAAAAAGCAGGTGATGAAGACTGTGGTGGTGGGGCCAGCTGTTTTCTTCAACAGACAAAGGTTCCAAAAGCAATTGCAAGAATATTCACAGAATCAAAATAACACATGCTTAAAGAGCAGCACACTGTAAGATGATTGCATGTTATCAAATAAAGACTACCAGGGAGCTAGGGAGATAGCTCAGTGGAATAAGTGCTTGCTTGGCAAGCACAAGGTCTTGAGCTCAATCCTTGGTACTACCCCCCCCCCCAAAAAAAAAGGCTACCAAAAACACAGATATTACACACATATATGACTACATATGTGAAACATAAATGGAAATTCTGTAGTTAGAAAGTAAAATAAAGGAAGTAAAAGATTCCTCAGATCAACTCAACAGTAAATCTGAACTAACAAAGGAAAAAGAGAACTTGAAGACAAATTTATGGAGAAAAAGTGCTCTGATGGACAGAGGAAGAGAGAAAAAGACAATGAACTTGGCTTCAGGAATTTGGGATCCCCTGGCTGCACTGTGATACACATGGTGAGAGGATCAGAGGGTGAGAACCATGAGAAAGGAGTAGAGAAAATATACAGACACAATCACAAATAATGACAAATAGTATCATATATATCCCAACAAACCCCAATAACCTAATTAATAATTCACCAAGGATAAGAACAGATACTCCACTAAGCACAATATATAAATGCACAGTAAGCACATGAAAAGATGCTCGTCACTAGTCATCAGAAAAAGTGGTCAAACACACAAGGAGATACCACCTTGCTCCTACCACGATTGCTAGAAACAAGAACACAGATAAGCGGGACGCTACTCGTGGGAAGGAAGGGCACTGAGCTGGTGGGAAGAGAAACTGAGACAGCCGCTCTGGAAATGGCACAGCAGTCCCTAAGAGGCTAAACAGTGGGACTGTGTAAGCCAGCAAGGCTATGCCAGGTACACAGCTGAAAGATCAGCCGATTTGTACACGAAGAGGTATACACAGGTGTTCCTAGGAGCAGTATTCATAACAGTAAAAAAGGGAGGAAAAACCTAAATATCTACTGTCAAAAAACCAGATAAACAAAATGTGGCACAACTATACAAGGGGAATAAGTACCTGACACATACTACACTGTGGGCCAATCTTGGAAACATTACACTGAGAGGAAGAAGCCAGGGACAAGGACCACAGACTGCACAGCTGTGTTAAAAATACCATGAAGTCTAGAATAGATACATAAAATTCTATCCTTAAACTTAAGGCTTACTTACCAATAGTTAGGAAATCTGATTGATACTGACAAGTCATTCCAAAGCCAAAATCTCGCCAAAAGCCAGAATCCTTTTTATGAACCTTAAGTTAAAAGGAAAATAAATTCAATTTAATCCCTTAAAAATTAAAAGGCTTTTTTTGTTGTTACTTGTGGTGCTAGGAGCTAAACCCAGAACCTTTTCACTAAGCTATATCCTCAACTGCTTCGTTATTTTTTAATTTTGAGACAGGATCTTGCTAAATCACTAAATTACCCCAGTGCACTTGAATTTGTGATCTTCCTGCCTCAACCTCAGAGTTCTGGGACTACAAGTGTGCAATACCAGATCTGATTTTTAAAAAAAATTAATACATATTGAAACAAGTTACTTCCAAAAGGATACTTTTTTCCCCCATCATTTATATGACTAATAAAAGATAACCATCAGCTGGGCATGGTGGTACATACCAAATAATCTCTGTACTTGAAAGGCTGAGTCAGGAGGACACACATTAGAGCCCTACCTGGGCAATTCAGCAAAATTCTGTTTTAAAACAAAGCAAAATGAAAAAAAAAAAAAAGTAGCTCAGTGCAAAGGATCTGGGCTCCACCCTGAGTACTGCAAAGGAAAGCAAAACATCACATCTGCTTAAATTATTAAATCTAGACAGGCTGCGCATGGTGGCTCACGCCTGTAATCCCAGCACTCAGGAGGCTGAGGCAGGAGGATTGGTGTGGGTTCGAGGCCAGCCTGGGCTACAAAAGTGAGCTCAAGGCCAGCCTCAACTGCATAGCAAGACCCTGTCTCAAAAAGACAAAAAAAAAAAGTCTAGACAGAACAAAAATATAGCAATCTTAAGATTTTCCACTAGCCAGTGAACTCAGACCCTGTGTGCCATGCATGGTAAGGTTATCCTCAGTCAGGCAGTTTGTGCAGGATCAGATACTCTGCAAGATAAGAGCCATCAGCTCAACACAGACCTAGCTGGGCATCCAGCCAGCACACATGGACTATGCAGCCTGTCCTGAGCAATACCTGGAGTATGGGGGACACTCATGAGACCAGGAGCCAGGTTACCCTGCTTCCTGTGGTCCATAAACTGGCTTGAGACAAACCCAGGCTGGGTACATTTGCTAACGGTTTGTGGCTTTCACAATACAGTGAGCTGAGCAGTTACCACAGGGCTATGTGGCCCTGAAGTCTGCAATACTTGTTGGGCTCTTTACAGAGTGGGTGTGGGATATGGAAACAAGGCTCAGAACTGCCTGTGCTTCACCACAAGGGGAACCTGCTTTGTGACGTCCCCCAGCCATTCTGGGAGTGCAGAACTGTTTTTCCCAGAGCCATGTCTCCAGCCATCACTTGGCTGGTTCCTGCCTGTCCCTAACATACCTTCTCAGGAAAGCCCGACTCCCCCCATTCCTAATAGGCCTCTAAAACTTACCCTGTTTTAATGATCTGCATGCCATTTACTATCTCATCTTTTCTGCTTCTACCACAACAAAGACCCTGTGAGCCATTACCCACAGGGTTCTGGGCTTGGGGTGAACAGTAAGTACTGGGTGAGGAAGCCAGAGGCACCTGTACCATGCAGAAGAGCAAGCACTGGGGCACGCTTCCCACCAGTGCTGCCAGTGGGGTACTTGGGCAGCCCAGCTGTGCCATTGTCTGTGCAGAGGATTCCATGAGCTCACACACAGGTAGAGCAGGATAGTGCTGGGCACACAAAACACTAGCCATTGTTATTATTAACATGTTGCCCACAGCACATACCCATTTCCACTGCCCTCATTTACAGTGCTCTAGTTACATCTCAGCTCCTTGCCTCTCCCTTCACAGTAGCTGCTGCGGCTCTGTAATTCACTCTCATTTCACTGCCACTGGTGTGCTTGTGCCCCATGCTGCCAGCATCTGTGCCTGGTGACCCATGTGGGGGACGCTGGGCATGAAAGTCACTGGGCTAGAAGATGAGTCTGCCTCTCACCAGCCTCAGTCACACAGCTAAGACTTTGATTTTTATTTTTGTGTGATGCTGGAGACAGAAAGGTTTTGAGTTTAAAAGGAGCAATTTCACAGTAGGGCAAAAAGAAGATTATATAGCTGTTTTGATTTATTCCTAATAAGGATGACCCTTTCAATGCTCATCCTCAATTATTTGTGCTTTTAAAAATATCCATGTGTTATTTACTTCTCCAAGTTTAAAAGAAAGTACTAGGCCTGGAAGGATGGCTCAGTGGTCTAAAGCGCCTGCTTAGGAAAGCTTAGACGGCTGCAGGGACCACGGTTCGATCCCTGGTACCACATGCTGTGCCAGCCCTGCCCTCAGGGTGGGCTGAGATGGCCATAAAAATAAATAAACAAACAAAAGTTCTGAAACAAGAAAAAAAAATAAATTAATAAAAAAAACTTTAAAAAGAAAGTATGGCAAGTTTCTGTCCTAAACAAGGAGGCTGAAGCTGAGTGAAGCCGAGCAGCATGTGAAGGCACAGGCAGTGGGGGAGGCTCCGTGTATGCCTCACCAGTCAGCACCCCCCGGCCCTTTTCCCTCAGCTCCCCAAGTCAGACAAGAGTACTGGCTTGCCTCTGTGGGCCTGTATCCATTTGGCTCTCTTCTTTGGTCTTCTGGTTTTCCAATGAGGTTTAATATATAAGCTATTTTATAATTTTTTTTTTTTTCAGGAGCAGGGATTGAACTCAGGATCTTCTACTGAGCTATCTCCCCAGGTCCCTATAATAACTTTAGATGTCCAGGAAAAAGACAACACAGGAAACATTTCTATATATCCACTCAAGTTTTAGCTGTTCCTAACATGGCCTAAAGCCTCTGTGTCACTGTGGTATGTCCATGAGAACAAAGGAACCATGGCTGACATGCTGCCACTGGCAGAGCTCTAGACTCTAGATTCTGCCAGTTTGCCCTTTTAGATCCTTCTCTGTTCACACTGTGCTCCGTTGTCTGTCTCCTCTTGGACACTCGTTTCTCTGGTGACTGAGTGTGATGAAGGGTGCCTAGGCACTGGGTTGTATAGGCAGCACCTCATAAGGACACAGAGACTGCCAGTTTCTGACTGATGGGCCCCAGCACCTTATGCCAGGGACACACACACATTAATGTCATCTAACCACTTGGGTAAGGAGTGTTTGCTGGGATTTCAAAAGCTTGTTTTTTGATCTCTTTCCTATGTGCATATTAAGAAATTGACTTCAGAAAAGTGAGCCTGGGATGCTGGTGACCACAGATTGAAGGGCTTGGGAGGGAGGACAGGAGAGGCCAATTGTAACTACTGTAACTGTAGTTACAGTGAGACAGGAGGAAGAGGTTCTGGGTGCTACACTCAGGGTGGCTACATACGCATGGATGTACTGTGTGTTCACAGAGCTAGAAGACAGGATTTGGAGTGTCTTTATCATAAGGCAAGGTAACTGTTTGAGGAGCTAGGTATATTTACCCTGATTTGAGTATTTCACAATGTATATGTGTAAATATCACACGATGCTCTCTTAAGTATGTACCATTCTTTTGTTTCAGTTATATAAGTGAAAATGAAGTTCATTTTTCTTTCCATGTTACTCTCTGGAAGGGACTTATCTTGCTCTACTTTTGGGAAAGCGTCTCCTTAGTGGACTTCTGTAAACAGGACTCATCTCTTTCTCATCTAATCTAGTAGTTCCTCTGCTGTTTACTCACCCTTTCATTTCTATCAGTAGGACTGATATTTATTTTATGCTGTTGGTTATAATCCAGGCCCAGGACATTTATTTGCTGCTCAGGCTGTCCCACCCAGCATGTTGGCTCTTATGCCCCTCTGACAGATCCCGTCCTTTGTCATGGGGCATTTTCTTACTCTAGGTTGCTATGAAACCTGCTAAGGTCCTCTTGGGCACTCCTCATCTCCCGAGGAGCACTGGCCTCTTCTCTCGTGGAACAGTACTAGAAACCTGGCTACGGGAGCTGGGTGCTTGCTGCTACTGGGTGGTCCTTGCTCCTGGGAGACCTGAGTCAAACACATCTGGATATACCGTGCATGTGTCCTACTCACGCGCCCTTTCATTCCTAAATCCCCAAGGCTACTCATTTATCAGGTGTCTCATCAACAGCGATTTTTTAAAAAAAAATTTTATTTATTTATGTTATAGCCGGCTCAGCTTGCCCTGGGGGTGTGGCTGGCATAGCATGTGGTGCCGGGAATTGAACTGCGGTCCCTGCAGTTGCCTAAGCTTGCCTTGGCACCTGCTTTAGACCACTGAACCATCTCGCTGGCCCATCAACAACTATCTAGAATCTGATCAAGTGTCCTACTGCATTCTTGTTGATCACTATTTTATTCTCTAGTTTTGTCAATTGCCCTTTCTCATTCTGTTGAAGCAAAAAAAAAAAAAAAAAAGTTTCTGAGAAGAAAATTGAATCCTGGAATGTTCAAAACGTCTGTTTTGCCTTCAAAACAGTTGAAGTAGGCTGGCGAGATAGCTCAGTGGACTAAGCCTGCTTATGCAAGTGGAGAGGTTCAATCCCCTGCACCACATGCTGTACTGGCCCCAACCCCTGGTGCGCTGAGCCAGTGAATCCCGGTGTGGTGGGGCACACCTGTAGTCCCAGCGTGGGGAGGCTGAAAACAGGATCACTATGAGTCTGAGCTACATAGTGAGACCCTGTACCAAATACATTAAAACACAAAACAGTTGAGGTATTGGGATTACATGCATGTGCCACCACATCAAGCTCAGAACAAATCTGCTTTATCTGTGATCACTGTGCTAGTAAACCTATTCATTGACTTGTATATTTCGTTTAAAAAATTATATATGTGTATATATTTTGATACAGGGTCTCATTATGCAGCTCAGATTTGTAGTGAGCATATCTTAGTCTCCCCAGCACTGGGATTATAGGCATGAACTACAACACTGGGTTTTTGAGCAGCATGGCATGTGGTATTGGGGGTTGAACTTGGGTCCTTGCACTTGCCAGGAAGGTGCTTAGACCACTGAGCTATCTCTTCAGCCTAAAAATATATTTTCATATCTTATATATTTATATAATTTCCAAGTTTTATTTTGTACTAACAAATCTTTTTTTTTTTTTTTCTTTTTTTGTCTTTTTTGAGACAGGGTCTCACTATGCAGTTCAGGCTGGTCTTGAGCTCACTTTTGTAGCCCAGGCTGGTCTTGAACTTACACTGATCCTCCTTCCTCAGCCTCGTGTACCAACAAACCTTAATTTAGCAATTTAATATTTTCTCTAACTGCTCTAAAGATGAATTTATTTTCTACTTGTATTTATATTCTCATATGTTAATTTTTCTGTTCATTAACATTTCATGGTATTAGTTTCATTAAATATATGGTTAGTCTTTACTAGCTATTACTTATTTTTGTAAGGGAAATCTTTGCTCAAAGACCCATGGCTAAGAGCCATGACTTCAGGACCTAATTCACATGAGAACAGCATTGGCAGGGGCTTGGAAGGGGATCTTGTCTGGACTGTCTGGGGAGGCCTGGGCTGTCCTCACCCTGGCCTGTTGCCACGCACAGACTTCTTAGAACTTGTCTGCCGACAGCTCCTCTCCCTTTCCAGTACTGTTGTGCCTATGCCTTTTCTTCTCCCTCTCCCTGTCTCTCTTGGCAATGCTGGGAGCTGAGCCCAGGTCTTCACACTGAACTAATCACTAGCACTTTCTGTATTTTTTACTGAGACAGTCTTATCATTAAGTTTCCAAGGCAGGGCTTGAACTTGCAATCTTCCTGCCTTAGCCTCTAAGACTGCTGAGTTACAAGTATGTGCCACTACACTCAGCTCCTATTTCTCTGTAATAATTTATTTTCTAGATTTCAAGTGGCAGAGTAGTTTGTCAATCTGATCCTACTCATATCTGCATTCCTACGGAACACTATGCTATAGATGAGGCAGAGGGATATGTGTGTGTTAGGATGATGCTGACATGCTGGCATGTTAGTGGAGTTTATTGTCAATGCCAGGGGCAAAACCCAGGGCCTCACATGTGCTAGGAAATCATTCCATCCTGGCCCAATGGTGGAATTTTTAAAACTAAAATTTCAGTGTTACTAAAGTAAGCTGGCAGAGATGGCTGCAATTTCCACCTTCTAGAACAAGAGGTTTTCTTTGTGACCTATATCTATTGTTCTCCTTACAACTTACTTTTGAAAGCATTTTTTACAGAGGGTCAGAGGTGTGAAAGAGAATGGACACAATGTGCTTTGTTATGGAAACTCCTGTTTGCTCCCTATACAACAAGCAGAAGGTTCTCTAGAGCCTTTCACACCAACAGTGTCTCACCAGCTGCTGCTCCACGGGCGGTGGGGCATCCTGGTTGGCATAAACGATGGCAGGGTTGTAAAGGCTGAACACCACAGGGTAAAACACCTTTCTACCTGTAAATTAAAACATATTTTATATCACTCAAACAGGTATAAAATGAACTATATTATTACTTTATTACTATACAGAGACTTTAATGAAGTCTTTTAAAATCACACAGTATCAATATTCAAGTTACACAACATCATGCTGACTAGATGAACATGATGATGATGTTTTCAATAGGCAGACAATGAAACTGCAACTCTGAAAACCAAAACCAAACCAGAATGGGGGAACTTCATGTGTCCAGCCCCTTTGACTCTAGGGAGATACACAGATGTAGTCTTTCTGGAGCTTTTTATTACTCATTAGGTCATCTAGCCAGCAGTAAGAGATATAGATTAACCTCTGACCATCACCAAGAAACTTATAAACTTCTGTTAAACCCATGCTTCTATAAGAACAGTTAAAAATAGCAAACAGAATACTGTATAATAAGCCAAGATCTGGGAGGGCTGGGAAGACAGGAATGCTGTCATAGCATTTGTAGAGGGCCTTGTCATCAGTGTTCAAATTGAGATCCTGCAGGGCCTCACGGTTGATGGCACCTGGCCACCTGCCACATAAGAGGCCCTTGGCAGGCCTGGAAGCTGGAAGTGCCAGCTGCTCAGGGCCTGTGACATGCAGCCTTCTTACACCAGAGCCCAATGGATGCCAGGCCCCTTCCTTCAAACCCACTTAGGGCCAGGAAGAGGCAACTTCCCGGAGGCAAAGCTATTTCTGGATATAAAAATGTCTTTTACACTAGGCAAGTATGTCTCCTTCAGTGTCTGCATTTTGAAGTTCATGTCTGGAATAACAAAAACAAACCAGACTCACATTTACTCAGAAAACTCTGGACAGCTTTCCCTAGCCAAGGCCATTAGGCTCTGCATGCTATGAAAAATTCCATGGGAAAAACATGGACTATGAGATTTTTTCACTTAAATATTACTTGTTTTTATTTGTTGGTTGGTTTATTTTTTGGGAAGGGGTTTCATTATACAGTTCAGGCTGGCCTTGAACTCACTTTGTACCCTAGACTGGCCTTGAACTAGCAGTGATCCTGCTGCCTCAGCCTCCTGAGTACTGGGATCACAGGCATGTGCCATCACACCAGGCCTAAAAATCACTGTATTTTTAATTGACAAAAACTGTATATATTTATGCATCCAATGTGCTATCATGATATATACAAGTATGATGATTAAATCATGCTAATTAACATAGGCCTCACCTCACAACTCACATACTTATTTTTTTATGATAAGGGTATTTCATTCATTTATTTATTTCTGTTCTTTTGACAGACAGTCTGGCCTTGAGCTCACCTTCTGGCCCAGTCAGGTCTTGAACTAACAACGATCCTCAGCCTCCCAAGTGCTGGGATGACAGGCATGTGCCACAATGCCCAGCTCTTAAGGGCATTTCAAATTGACTTCTCTTAGTCATTTTCAAGTACACAGTACACTACTACCATCTACATTCTCCATGTTGTATATGTTCCTGAACTTATTTGTATAGAGACTTTTTAATACAGAAAACTTTCCTTTCTATATTTAAGTTGATTTATGAAACTGTTATTTATTTATTTTGAGACAGGTCTTGCTATGAGTTCAGGCTGGCCTTCTGCTCACTTTGGTAGCCCAGGCTGGTCTCGAACTCGCACCGATCCTCCTGCCTCAGCCTCCCAAGTGCTGGGATTACAGGTGTGCGCCACCACGCCCGGTTCTGAAACTGTTTTTTTTTTTTTTTTGTCTTTTTTGAGACAGGGTCTCGTTATGCAGTTCAGGCTGGCCTTGAGCTCACTTTTGTAGCCCAGGCTGGTCTTGAACTCGCACTGATCCTCCTGTTTCAGCCTTCCGATTGCTGGAATTACAGGCGTGTGTCACCATGCCCGGCTGAAACTGTTATTTGATCATTCATTTAAAATAAAATTTATGGCATAAAGCACAGGAAATCACCCCAATAAGTGTAGTCTGGAGGACACATATTCTCTGAGTGGCTGCCACGTGTGCTTGTCAGTGTGCACATGTATGTGTCAGCACACATGTGCACAAGGCCACCCAGATTGAGTTCCTCAGACTTGCACATCTCCACACCACCTGGGTGGCTCCTTTTCTGTCCAGAGTTGCTTCCTTCTCTTGAGTTTCTAGACCTCCACTGCTGTGCATGTCTTTACTTGGCCTCACCTGCAGGCACTTGAATTTGGTTCCGTGAGAATGAAGGATATAAATGCAGAGGGTCGAATGTTCAACTTACTCAGTTTTCCAGTTAAACTGTGCCTAATGCCACTTAGAACAGAATCTCCCAGGGTTTAATTAAAACCCTCTCCCTCAGATTAACTTGATTCAAAACATGGGACATGCCACACTGTTCTCCAGTCTATACTCAGCTCATCTACTCATGGTGTACGCACCTGGCTCAGCATTTAATCGGCAGCTGTTAAGGAATTCGGCTGAGAAATATATATCAACATCACAGAAAAACATCAAGACCTCTCCCTTGTCCCAAGCTCGGGCACCCACATTTAGTCCTCGTCCTCGATTAAATTCTTCATTCAATGAGACCAAGGTGTAATTGTGAAAATTAGACTCACTATGAGGAAAGCACATACAACAAATGATGAGTCCCACTTAGAGTTATAAGTCCTTCCTTCAACAGAACTTACAAACATGGTTTACACTTCAGATATTTCATGACGTTGGTTCTCATTCATGTGGGGAAAGGCAAATGCTAGCTTCTCTGGCACAAGGCCCCAGGGTGGGAGGTTCAGAGTGCCCACAGGACAGGAGCAGACATTCTGGTGTGAGGCTGCACAGGTGCTGCTAAGTGGCTGCTGCCCACTGAGCCCTCAAATACCTACACAGGAGATGATAACACACCACGCGTGGAAAAGCAACCACACACCAAAGATGTGCACACTCTTTCTTCCACCCTCCCCTCTGCACACACTCTGATTGCAGGCTCCTCCTCAATGTCACAAGGGCATGGTGGCCCTGGCTCTCTCCTCAGCACCCCAAACATGCTGTTTACGCATCCCCCTCCATGACAGCAGGCTTCCTTCCATCTTGTCCATTACTATGGCAAGTGTCCTTCCAGAGTTGGAGTTCAATGCATTCCTGCTGAATGAATGAGTGAGCAGCAGTTCTGGGGAGAGACAGCTGTCTAGAGCCACCAAAGAAGATACCAGAAGTGGAATATGAGTATGCTGGTGTTGAAATGCTGAATTCAGTGTTAAATGTAAAGGCCATTCCTAGTAATTACTCTTAAGCAGAGAAAACAGAAAGCGTCTTAGAGAAAGTATTTAGGGGTCAGAGAAGTCGGCAGTACGAAAGGACCCTATAATAGTCTAGACAAGGGACCCTAAGATGGGAATTCAAGGAGTCAGAGTGACAAGTACATTCTGTACAAGGTCATGGAATGTAGGCCTGAAGGCCAAGGAGTTGGTGGTATTTTACACTAGGAAAGTGGTTCTCACAGGTAGGCTTCCCAGTGTTAGCTGTCTCTGGGAACATGTGGCTCCTGACTGGGGTGGAGGGTAGACTGAGTCCTCTGTGCCTTCCCACCACTGCAAAGCCACTGCACCAGGAGGCAGCGGGACCCAACAAGAACAGTGGGGAAAACTGTTCTTACCAGGGCACATTGTGTGCCATGGAGACAGAGCATGATCAAGCTGTTTTGGGGGCCTGGGACTACTCTCTTCACCTTATGGCATGAAAGTAACCTCTCCTGTCTTTGGGGGAAAGTGCCTATTACCATCCCATTGCCCAGTACCACCTGGAAGCCCTGGTCTCAGAACACCCTACTCCACCCACTCCACCACAGTAATTTCCTGAGAGTAGGGATCAGGTGCAAGTGAGGCCAATCACACCCCCACCCCACCTGGCCAGTGATTGGCGAAAGAGTGGGATATTTTCCCAAATATCCTTCCCTGGGATTTTCTCAACTGGAGCTCAACTGGAGGGAGAAAGCACTTTCCTCTCTGATGGTAAAGCTGAGAAGTGTGAGCCCAGAGCCGCCAACAGCCACATCCCTCAGCATGTGGAAGAAGCCAATCTGCAACAGGAGAAGGAAGTCAACATGCACAGAACAGCAAGATGATGCTGAGAGAACTCTGATGGTTTCCACGCCTCTGGTCCCAGCCCTGAGATCCTAGAGCTTTTGAGCTTCTCCAAGTTTGCCTGCAACAGTACTTTCAGTTCTGAGACATATCCCAGATTCTTCAACTCTGCTTCTCTCTCAAGCAGCTCAAGGTAAGTTTCCACCACCTGCCACGGAAGTATCCTAACAGCAAGGATGACTGCAGAAGTACCAGGGCAAGCACCTGATACTTAGCAATAAGGAGGGAAGAGAGAAAGGGAAGAAATGGAGGCAGAAATAGCTGATCAGGGGAAGCGACAGGTGCAAGCAGGAAGTAACTCTTCGGACAGACACAGATGAGTAAGACTCAGCTCTCGGGTATTAGGCTGAGGGGCCTATGAGAATGGTCTGAATCTGAGCCAAAAGATGGCTGCCAAGGGCAGGTGTGGAAGGGGAAGAGGCTGAGGGTGCTGATGCATGTCAGCACTGTGGGGGTCCCAAAGGCCATGCAGGTGCCCCAGGTTGGTCCTGGCCGTCTCCAATCACCTGGACCCCTACAAAGTATACCTAGGACACAGAAGGTGGGCTTGGGGTTAGTGAGAGGCTGGAGACAAGTGGTGGCCCAGTCTGGCACTCAGCGAAGGCCACTAGCAGGGCAAAGCAAAGGAGCATGGGAAGGATGTAGCGCTGCTATGGCTGGAGCAAACAAGCCTCCTGCATGCTGCAGTTACCTCACATTTATAGATATTACATTTTCAAATGTAAAGAACACTTAAAAAGCAAGTACTAGTTAGGGCATCATATAAAAAAGCAATCAAAGATAACAGAGAAAAGGCCAAATTTGCCAAGTAGGCTGTATCTTTGGGCCCTCAATTTAAAGAAAAAGGTTGAGATGCCTCAGCAAGAAAATGATACATTTAGGGAATGAAATTTATCCCTTCAAACCTCTGAGTGCCTACTATGTACCAGTTACCCAATAGGCTGCTTAGTGATCCAACTGCTGTCCCATGAGGTCTGACTGCAGGAGGACAGCACTGTGACAGTAGCTGCTGCACCCTGCAGAATCAGCGGTTCTAGATACACATGTACCTGGGCATTGTGTAGGGTGAGAAGCAGAGTAAGCAAACAGAAGAATACAGACAAGGAAGAGCCAGCTCAGGAGATTAGGACAGCAAAGCGCAGAGCTTAGATCTAGAAAGGGAGAAAAGCAAGTATCCACTGGGGTGCGGCCCGCAATGACAGCATCTTGACCAGCACTGGGGCCTGCGGGGCAGCTAGCAGAGGACAGCTGTGCAGGGCTGCTGTGAAATGAGGAATTCCACACTACCACCCCATGCATGGCAGCCATCCAGAAGCACGAACGCTACAGATGTCTGAAATCGTTGTTCTTCCAATGCCACCTATCAAGGACTTCATTATGGACATGACTCACCAACCTTGTGACAGATTCTAGGATAGATTTGACTTCAGACAGTCCTTCTTTACCAAAGTACACCACTGTGAGATGGATCCTCTTGTCCTGATGAATACAAACTTCCCTAGCAGAATTGAAAAATAAAGTTTAAGAAAACACGAGGTACTGCTTTACTTACTGAGCAATCAGGTGAAGCTGTAACAATACAGTAAGCAGCCTGCTGCTGACAGAGGGAAGTCATAGGATGCATCAGAGGTATAATGGGGACAGTGCTGCCCAATACCAAACATATTACAGCACATCCTGAAGTCCATGCCAGCTGTGGCCTCGGAGGGCTGCTGGAGCAGTCCAGCATTATGGCTCAATTGTAGCACATTTTTGAATTGTTTTGGGACTGGTTTCAGAGTCAAATTATAAACTGATCAACTAACAATGCAACTAAATTCAATTAGTTCAAAACCAAATAAATAAATATTCAAGTTTTGGATCAAGAATTATTTTTTCCTCAAACTGGCTAATTCCCCAAATTATACAATATCATCAAGGAATACATATTTTCCATGACTAAGAATGTTTACAGTAAGCTAGGTGTGGTGAGACAAACCTTGGGAGGCTGAGACAGGAAGACTGCCACAAGTTTGAGGCTAGCCTGGGCTACAGAGTGAGTCCAGGCCAGCCTGAACTACATAGTGAGACCCTGTCTCAAAAACAAAAACAAAACCCTCCCCAAAACCAATATTTACTGTAAGGATAACACAGTCCCTTCTGAAGGCAATTCCAAGGAAAAAATGCTTTAGGGAACCAGCTCTCAAGAGAGCTATTTCCAAAAGAAAAAATCCATTCATAAGTACAACTCCTAGATATTTTCCTAGAGAATAGTGTTAGCTACCTTTTCAATGTAAGAATAAAGGTTAGGATCACAAAGTACTAAAATTAGCACGCTTAAAGTTACTAAAATATGGAAATGTTAATTTTAAAAAGCAACTTTCCTCAAATTGTTATTCCAGTAGTGTACTCTAATAGTGTATTCTCCTATTCCAATAGTGTAGTTGTTAACATTTCAGCATTCTAGGGATAGCTCAGGGGTCTAAAGTGCCTGTTTAGGCAACCACAGGGACTGTAGTTTGATCCCAGGCACCACATGCTGCGTTAGCCCCACCCCCAGGGCTGGCTGAGCCGGCCATAGCATAAACAAACAAACAAACAAAATTTAAAACAAGCAACCCCTCCCCCAAAATTTCAGTATTCTAAAGTGCCAAAATTTAATGACCAAAGAAAAAGAATAGAAATATACTATTTCACAAGATGGAAAAACCTTCTCACATTTTAGTTCAATATTTATATTTTTAGTTTATTTAAAATATAAATTTATTTCAATCTTTAATTATTCTTCAGTTTTTCTTGGGAGGTAAAAAATGATTTTGTTTTGGATGTAGTTTACAAGTGTATACATCTGTCAAAATTCATGAAAATGTAAGTTATTATTTTTAAAACATCCTTAAAATATATTTTATTGAACGTAAGTTATGCATTAATAAAATACTTTTTAAAAATGCTAGCTTGACATAAAATGAAATCACATGCAATTATAAAAGTCACTGAATTCAGTTTCTAATAGTTGCCACTCTTAATTTATAGTCATATTGTTAAGGCACTATATGTTCTTTAAGGAAAAATAATACTTTGTGAAGATAAATCAGAAAAAGCTGCATGAAATAGGACTTTCTAGAAAACGTAGCTAAGCCTTTGGCCAACAGCTACCTGAAGCTCTGCATGAACTGTATGAACGCTTCCGTTCTTTGGGCAAGAGGCACAATGATGTTGATGATGGCTCTGCTGATGTCAACTGCATCACTCTTGACCTTCATGAGAGGCCCAAAAGGGCGGAAGAGAGTCACGTGTCTGTACTCCATCAGGTCTGCTTTCTTGAAAAAGAGCTCGTACTGTGTGCCCTTATCTCTCTCAGTGCGGTAGTAACCTAAAGTAAAGAGTTTGGAACAAAGGCATATTGGTGTCAGTTTACAAACTCAACAAGAATGTAGACTTAAAGATCAGGGTATGAAGCCAAACCTGTAGTTTCACTTGGGAAAATAGTCCCATAATGTAATCAGCACAACCATTCCTTAGTGCTCTGCTATTCAACTCATAAAATAGGTTCCCAAGGATACAGCGGTGCCTCAGTTCATGAACTTAATTCATTCCATGATTCTGGAAAATTTGGTCACATTCTTGTTTGTACGGGAAAAAAAGGTGACAGTTTTGTCTGCCACCTGAGACAGAGTTTGCAAACAAAAATAAATTTTGCCAGACTCTCCTGTTTCCAAACCAGAGTGCTCACAAATAAAGATTTCATGGCCATAGGTACCACTGAAATTATCCCTTTTTACATAGGACTTTCTTAAGGTCGAGGAGATAGCTTGGCAGTCTAAACACCTGTCTGGCAAACACAAAGACTCAGGTTCAATCCCAGGTACCACAAGGTTTGTTGGCTTTGCACTGAGATGGCCACTGAAACCAGGCATCGTGGTGCACGCTATAATCACAGCACTGCGGAGGCTGAGACAGGAGGATCAGTATGAGTTTGAGCTGTGTAGTGAGACTCTGTACCAAATCAATCAATCAATCAATCAATCAATCAATCAATCTGCCCAACATACACATGACTTTCTTCACACCAAAGTCTATTAGCACAGTAACCATATGAAAAATAAACTATTTCTAGCAATATTAAATTCAGAGTCCAAGAGTTACAACCTCTATTGCTTGCTTTCACTCACAAATAAATCAGAGCTTCATGACAGCCACTGACATCCTCTAAGACAAAAGGGTCAGCACTGATGGAAGACTTGTCTAATGGTAAGACAGGAAAAGGAAACAGTAAAAACACTGTGTGACGTACATGTATTGTGCATGTGTGTGCATATACATATTTTTTTCACTGAGTGAAGTCAAGGACTAGTATAAATTTTAGCACAATGAGCTGAGATGCCTAAGAAGAAGAATATGGAAGTTTCTTTAGGAGAAAATATGGAAGGGAAATATGTTTTTTGTCACTTTTTTTTTTTTTTTTTTGAGACAAAAGAGCCTCACTGTGTAGTTCAGGGTGGCCTCAAACTTGCAGCAATCCTCTTGCTTCAAGGTACTGGGATTGTGAGTACTACCACACTCAAGCTGGGCAGCCTGAGTTCTAAGAGTGATAGGAAACAGATTAGACTTCAGATGAGTGAGCCAGTCAGTCAATATCTGGGAATAAATAAAATGGTGGGGGGACAGTGTGCCCCAGCCTTGAGGCCTACTGCCCAGCACAAAGACAAATCAGGAAGTGTGCAGACCATATACCACACAACCAGTTTTAAGGGTGCAGGGCAGTGGTGACAAAGCAGAGGAAGCACTGTCATCTAAACTTGGGGCTTGGCGACTTCCTGAAGAAGTGACACATGTGCTACAGCCTGGCAAGGGCAGGTGGTGCTCAGGGGTTGCCAGCAATGACTCTAGAGGATAGTGTGAGGGTGAGGGGGATGGACAGAGGAGGCAAAGAGAGCCACAGAACAGGTTCTATGCAGAAAATCCTGAGAGTATGAAGCCAAACAGAAGCTAAGCACAGGCTGCAGAACATGAAACAGGTGTGGCTTCCTTCTCCCAAGCCAAACTGTGAGGACACGGCACATGTTCTTAACACACTTCTTCTGCAGCTTCCACTCCTGCCACAAGCTATGGAGTAAGAAGACAAAAGGCTGAGTCTGAGGACAACTCATTAGAGTTTTTAGAGAAAAAACCCATGACAAATAGAAATAATATTAAGAAGGGTCCACAGGGAGAAGACAATTGGGAGGTGCTGGCCCAGCAGGACACCCTGCCCACAGATGTGAAGGCCACATGGGTCCATGCAGTGCAGGAATAGCCAGGATGATGTGGAGTGAAAAAGCAAGGCAAAATACAAGGAAAAGTTACCTGTATAGGTTGTTTATAGACTCAGAGACTTTCAAAGAAAGATTTATAACCAACATGCCTTTGATCACTGCATTAAAAGTCTAGTGGGAGATGTTACAATGGAGATGTATAGGGATTTAGAATTATTTTATGTTTAAATCGATTATCAGATATTTTAAGTTTATGGCAGTGTTCCTTGACCTCTGAATTAGGTCCCATCTTAAAAGTGCCATGTCTGTTCTGCAATCTGTATAAGAAAATTTGCCATTCCTTACCTTTCCAAAAACTCAAAACGTAAAATTGTGCATGTCTCACTGATGTTCTGGCCCATGCTTCTCCCTCGTCCAAAACAGAAAACAACTGCAGATCTACAAATTAGTTTTTCTCTCTCCTTATCAAATGATTTTCAAATATTGAGCCTTAATTCATACTTTTTTTTTTTTTGGTGGTACCAGGTATTGAACTCAGGACCTTGCACTAGCCAGGCAGGTGCTTATTCTACTGAGCTATCTTCCCAGTCTAGTCCATACACTTTTAAGAACACTAAAGGGAGCATTAAGAAGAGACAAGACAGGAATGCACATCCTACTCAAACAAGCACACACCCAACACGCCTCAGTTGTTGGGATTCTCGTACAGAGACAAGACTGCTATTTTCTGGTCCTTATTCTCTATTTTTATTATGATTTCATAATCACCATTCTAAAAAATCGATTTAGAATTTTTGGTGGAATGAAAGGGGAAAAACTGTTTGGTAATGATTTGGTAATGATTATCCAGGTAAGAATAAATACTGACATATTGTCCTACTATGTAACCATTTATCAATATATTTTTCATATTACCTTCTATGAAGTCATTTTCATTAAATATCAGTTTCTCTCCAAGGGGACTCTCCTCATCTTCCTGTTCATCCTCTTCATCAGGATTATTAAGGACTTCCAATCCAGCTTCAATAACTTCTACCAATTCATCTCGTTTGTCTTTCCTAACCGGCTTTTCTTCAGGATGACGGGTGAGACCCATTTCCAACTGAAAAACTTTCATTAAGGTAAAGCTCTCAAAGGGGATAACACCGTACTCACTGGGCAGCTTGGCTCCTATGCTGACTTCGGCCTTGTCGATCTGAGAGTGAAGGAACTCTAAGAGGTCACCAGGGGCTTGCTCGCCATTGCTGTGGTAGCCTATGCCATTAGCCCCCACGTTCCTTTTCTCTTGCAGTGACCTCATCTTCTCACTCATTTCTTGTAATTCTTGCTTTAATTGGGCAATCTGGCGCTTCAGACTGGTTGCCCTGGTTTGATAATGTTCCTCTTGCTCCTGCAAGAGGGCTTGATAATACTCTTTACTGTAACTTTCCCCAATAACCCCAGGAAGAGATGCATTTCCATCGGTCTGGGGGGCACATTCCAGAAGGTAGAGAAACAGCACCAAGCTGCAGAGCAGAGCCAGACCCAGCAGCAGCCAGTGGGCACGGGTGGGCAGAGCGGCGCCTCTTCTAGACATTCTCAGCAAGGAGCATTTGCCTGTGCAGATAAGCTCTTTGCTTGTTCATACCTTCAGCAAAAAGCTATCAAGATTTAGAAACAAAATCAAGATTTCCACAAAAGGAACCAAAATTAATTGTGCCGTAGCTAAAAATCTTTTTCTTCAATAGTCATGACTACTTGCAGAAGTGAGAAATTAAGCACACTTCCTGTATCATTACCATGATCTCCAAATGCAGCAATCTGGCCTCTAGAATCCGTGGTGGGAGTGGAGACTTTTCTGCAAGAAACAGATCAGGATCAATCAGAATTTGGTTTCCTTAAGCACATCACACTGCTGGCAGCTTCAACGAGCATATTTAGGTCACTATTACAGGAAGCATACCATGAAAGGGGCTAATGTAACTGGAGTAATCAGTTAATACTGATATAGACCGTTATTAAAAAAACCTTATGAAATACTAGTGTTAGGTATAATAGTTTTAACTAGTATATTCAGACTCCCATAAGCTCTTTTTTTTAAAAAAATTTTATTTATTTTTTTCTTGTTTCAGAACCTTTGTTTGTGTATTCACTCATTTTTATGGCTAGCTCAGCCCACCCTGAGGGCAGGGCTCATGCAGCATGTGGTGCTGGGGATCGAACTGCGGTCCCTGAAGCTGCCCAAGCTTTCCCAAGCAGGCGCTCCAGACCACCAAGCCATCCCACCGGGCCCTCCCGTAACCTCTTGAATCAAAGAAATATTAAAATTATACCCAATAGTTTGTTACATAGTATTTTAAAATATGACTACTAATACAATGTTTCAATTTAACACCATTAGGAGCTGACCTATACACTGTTTTTATCATAGTGCTAAATAATTTTTTCATGATAGTTTCTTCTAATTTATTCAATTTAAATATCCAACCTCAATAATTTCTATTGCTCAACTTCACCAATCTAGGAGCCTTAAATTAAGTGTTGTGTGGGTGTGTGGGCACTTTCAAAATGTCACAGACATCTGGAAAACACATTAAGAAAACATTTTTATATCCGAAGTTCTCTGGTAAATGGTTTGAACATTAGGTCACACAATTCCTTCCACTGTATTACCCAGCAACAAATTTCCTTCAAGTCTGGAAAGGTTTAGAGAGTATAAAGAGGAAACACAAATATTTCAGTCATGTTTATCTGTTGAGAAAAAATTTTAAAAATTTATAAAATGATATGCTACTTTTCATGCTACAATCAGTTGGGTGATTGACTACATTAGTATTCTTAATTGACTACATTAGTATTCTTAATTCTAAAATCAGATGAGGTCAACTTAGGAGGAGAGATGGAAGCTTTCACCCTGACAAAGTGCAGGGTGCTGGGCTGGAGAGCAGGATTCACTGGTCCTCCAGCACATGCAGACCACTAGGGAGCGTCAGACCTAGCGTCTCCTAGGGATCAGGATCCTGGGTGCCTACTGTGAAAAATGCTAGTGTGTTTTTGTAGCAGAGATCTAAAGAACTGTAGGACAGACTGAAACTTCCTTTGGTCAACAGAACGTAGATAATGGACTTAAACTCTCCTTAGTCGTTTAGTATCTTTTTTTTTTTTTTTTTTTTTTTTTTGAGACAGGGTCTCACTATGCAGTTCAGACTGTCCTTGAGCTCACTTTTGTAGCCCAGGTTGGTCTCGAACTCACACCGATCCTCCTGCCTCAGCCTCCTGAGTGCTGGGATTACAGGTGTGCGCCACCACGCCCGGCTCGTTTAATATCTTGAAAAGTTAATTTACTAAAACTCTTTTACTATAATAGCAAATCATATTTAAGAGATGTGGAAAAAACTGACAAAACGTTAGAGAAATATTATGTAATTTATAAGTGAGGATACACATCTAATATTATTTATAGAAATTTACCATGCCTCAACTACAATCTTAAGCTATAGCATAAGAAAGTACTTGAATATCATTACTAAGAAGATAATCTTAGAGGCAATGCTTTGAACTATTTATTTATTTTAAACAGGGTCTTGCTATGCAGTTCTGGCTGGCCCTAAATGCACTATGTAGCCTAGGCTGACTTTGAGTTTATGGTGATCCTACTGTCTCAGCCTCCCAAGGGATGGGTTACAGGAATGCGCCACTATACTTGTCTCTCTTTGAATAATTCCTATGTTTTTGATTAGTGTGTTTGTAACACATGATAATTACATTAATCTGGGGGAAATATATATATATATATATATATATATATATTTTATATATACATAAAGCCTGTTACTTCATCTTTACCTCTCCTTCTAAGTTATTACTGGCCTACTTGTTAGGGAAAAGAAAGTTTAGAATTAAAAATGTAGAGAAAAATCCTGTATAAGCTACTAATGAAGGTAGACATTATTAACTATACTACATACTCATTTTGGAAGTGAAACTTGATAACAGAAGAACATATAATTTAAGCATCATCATCTTCTATTAATAGGGTATCTCATCATACAATGAATTTATTACTGTGAACTGTAACTTAGAAATGGGTCACTACTAAAGGTTTTCCAATGAAACAGAAAATACCAGCATGTATCATATTTAGTAGTTAAGTTTTGTGTTGTGATTATGCATGTGTATGTAAGAAATATCTACATAAAAACATTGGTTTGAAACATATTTTTATGAATATTCTATATGATCCTTTTAGTGTAGCACTGATACTAGCTTTATTCTACATAGGAAAAACAGTTTCACAAGTGAAGAGATAAATATGTTTATTTATTTATATATTTTTGAGACAGGGTCTGACTGTGCAGTTCTGGCTGGCTTTGAGCTCATGTTGCAGCCCAGGCTGATCTCGGACTTAAAAAAATGATCCTCTTGCTCCAGCCTCTCAAGCGCTGGGATTACAGGCGTGTGTTACCACACTAGACCTCAGGGTTTTTTTTTTGTTTTGTTTTGTTTTCTTTGCTTGGTATCAGGAATCAAACTCAGGACCTTGCACTTTTTAGGCAGGCACTGTGCCACTAAGCTATATCCCTGGCTTGAGTTTAAGTAAGTTTATATAACTACAAAAGAAGAGCATTAAAACTTAAGTGATCTTGCTCTTCCTTTAATTAAAATACAGGTTTTTGAGAAGCCTTACATATCACTGAGTAATGTAGTTGAGTATTTTCTTCTGAAATGGAAGAAAAAAGCTGCCATAATTACTTTAGAATGTAAATTTTAGTTGCATAGCTCTGTGGTGGTTGTTAAAAACAAAACATTTCATGTAAAATCTTACTTGCTTAGTTTCTGGAGAGAACTCATAAGCCACGTCCTAGATTATAACAGCTCTAAACACAGTGGTGCCTTGGCTCACCTCAATCAGTTCTGGCAAGTGTGTCAAGGACTCAAACTATGAGAATGAAACAAACTTTTAGCTGGAAAGGGTAGTGTGGTACCATCAACACCAACACGTTCTAGCTTGTGCATTGAGTGCCAAGCAAATCTCAAGAGGTAGCTTAGCTTTTTAGCTCATAAACTGGCAGCCAGCAAGGGACAGAGCCTGCGATGAAGTCAGGGCCAGCCTGCACGTAGGGTTAAGAGTCAGCTAAGTCAGAGTGGAAAAGCAAGCACGGAGCAGGGAAGCAGTGCGCCAACACCCTCCCCCTTTACTGTGTTCTCCTTGATCACACAGTAAGACTCCCAACTGGCTGAAGAGTGTGATTACTGCAGGCCACTGTGTGCTGTTTCTCTATAGGTCATCTGAGCATGCGGACAGTTCACACCCAAATTCTAGAGGATTAGCCAGCTTGACCTGGTAGGGCAGGCACCTGGTCATCCTGATGTAAGAGACCCTAGACAAAAAGCCCACCTGATAACCTTTTCTAGACTTCTAACTATTAGGAGCTTTCTCTTTTCTTATACTTTCAATCAACACTTTTTTAAAAAATGTATTTGGTACAGGGTCTCACTATGCAGCTCAGACTCATAGTGATCCTGTTTTCAGCCTCTCCAGTGCTGGGATTAGAGGCGTGTGCCACCATATCCAGTTTTGGTGACCAGCACGGTGCACCTTGGGGAGTAGGGGTGCTGCATGTGGTTCTGGGGATTAAACCCGGTTGCCATACTTGCCTAACCAGGCACTGAAGTCCACTGAGCTATCTCGCTGGCCCAACAATGCTTTTTAACTGCCTCCTCTACCTAGAATTTCATTCTTCGGCTTTATGACACATCTGCCCAATTTGCATGGTGAGAGAATGACACATAACTTGGGACAAATTTTCTTCTGTTAAAATACACTGAGTACCAAATTCAAGGAATTTCAAAGCAGCTGGTACTAAGGTATGACTGTCTGTTACTACTGGAAGAGCTGGGACATATCACAGTTGATGGAGTGCTTGCCTGGCATGTGCAAAGCCTTGGGGCTTCTGGGCTTCAATCCTCAGTGAGACACACACACACACACACACACACACACACACACACACACACACACATAGTATTAGAGAATACACCATTTTTCTGGTATTATACCTTGTTCACCATAATTCTATGTAGTATGTTCATATCATAAGTAAGGTTTATGTACAGCCCCAGAATTAATCTGGCCAACCTTTCAAATATAGACACAGAGAGTGTGATATGTTTTGAGGAGAAAATGGTATACTGTAGATTTGGAAAAAATGACCTGGTAAAGGGTGCACAATATAAAAATCAAAGATCTTAGGGTTGAAAGAAATCTTTGAAGCCACTGATTCTAATTCTAGAGAAGTCTACTTATAGCCCAGGTGGAAAAACGAGATTTCCTCATGTTTGAAGCCACAAAAAACTAAAAAGCAAATCCCCCCTCCAAAACCAAAAACAAAATATCCCCAAAATAAAGCAACAGTTTTGAAGATAGGGAATGTCCCCTAACAAAGGACAGTGCTCCTTGGAAAAACAGGGAACAGGGCTCAGCAAGTTACCACCTTAGCACCAAGCCACCGCAGGGAGTAAGGGCAACCCAGGCAGAGCCCAGCAAACACCTGAGCTGATGGGTAAGGTGACAGGCTGAGGAGGCCCAGGCAGCTCAGGTTCCCAGGACACAGTTCTGGAGAGGATAGGGCACGGAGGTGGGGCTCCAGACCTGGCAGAAGACATCTCCAGTGCCAACAGAGTGCCGGTCAGTGTAGGGTTAGGAGGAACTTACAGGCTAAGCAAAGGACCACACACAAAATAACAGGACACAGAACCGAGCATTCACACAGGGCCAGAAACAGTGCACAGTCACACCAGTCAGACTGGAAAACTGGATAGCAAAAAGTAGCAGGAAATAAGCTATGAGTGGGTCCAGTCCTGCCAACAAATCCCAAAAACAAAACCTGAAAGGATTCATGGAACAGCTCAAGTCTCAAGAATTTTTACAGGAATAATATCTACCACATGACTAATTCCCTGCCACAATGAAAAATTTCCATGATTAAAACTGATCCATAAGTGACAGAGGTGCAAGTTCACAGAAAAGAACATCAAAATACTTACTATATTCAAACCAGGCATAGTGTGCATGCCTGTAATCCCAGCACTTGGGAGGCTGAGGAAGGGGGACCACCTGGAGCTGGAGGTAAGCCTGGGCTACAACATGAATTTATGGTCAGCCTAATCCTATCTCAAATCAAAACACAAAGAAAGAAAAACCCACTGTATTTAAAAGATGTTCCTGTTTAAAATGCAAAGCAGAAGCATGATGACATAAAAAGACACAAATTAAACTTCAGGAAATGAAACTTTCAGTGTCTGAAATGAAAACTATACTACATGGGATTAACAATAGTTTAGATATTTTGGAAAAAAATGTTATCAAACTGGAGGCACAGCAATTGAAACTACGCAAAACCCAGAAAGAAGAATGAAAATGATAAGCACAGCATTCCAAGCCATGAGATAATGTCAAACTGCTTAACATACCTGTAACTGGAGTCCCTAAAGAAGGACGGAGAAAAGGAGATATTTAAAGGAATAAGGCAGTACATTTGCAAATTTGGTGAAAACTATAAACATAGATATAAGAAGCTTGATAAATCCCAAATATAAGAACAAGGAAAGCAACAATGACAAAAAAAGCACATGATGATCAAATTGCTCAAACTCGGAGATACACGATCTTAAGAATGCCAGACGGAACTATGCCTCACATGGAAACCAAAGACCACTGAAGACCACTGCTGGGACAGGGCAAAGAAGATGACAGCAGAGCAGGAGCCAACACACACATGAAAACTTCCTTTGAAATACAAAGGTAACAGGCTTTTCCAGACACAAAACACTAAAAATTAATCACTATCAAGCTTGTACTAGTAGTCCTTCAGTAGAAGGAAAGTGATACCAGATAGAAATAACTGATCTACCTAAAGCCATGCGAAACATCACATTTTGAGTACATTCTTCACCCAGCAAAAACAAAGCCACAGAATTTTGTGTGTGTGTGTGTGTGTGTGTGTGTGTGTGTGTGTGTGTGTGTGTGTGTGTAATTAGGGATTGAACTCAGGACCTTCAATTTTCTAGGCAAGTGCTCATTCTATTGAGCTATCTCCCCAGCCCTTTCCACAGAATTATTTGAAAAGCAGCCACTAACAGAAAATAAGACCATTATAGTTGGGAAAGAAAAAATTAGGACCTTTTAGTCCTTTAAGCACTTGTTGAGATTTTACAGTTATACATTTTCTTGGTTACTTTTCTCTCCCTGCTGGGACAAAATAGGCAACACTACAAATTAGGGAGGAAAGGGTTTATTTAGCTCACAGTTTGTCATGGTTTTAGTCCATACTCCAAGGCAGGGTGGCAGTTCATGGTGGCTGAAGACAGCAAATATACCCACAATCCCAACAATGGATCATTAATAAATCAAAAATGGTAGAAGCCTGCCGCTTGACTGCATGAGGCTTTGGGGTCACATCTAGACACCATACATGGATTGTTCAACATGGTACTAAATAAATAGTATGTAAGTATTTGGGAGTAAAAGTGCTGATCACCAAGAGCATAATAGCAGATGGATCATCTTACAGGCTGTTTGGGAGGAAAGCTATATATATGGTACTAGGATTTTATTTATTTATTTATTTATTTATTTATTTATTGTCTTTTTGAGACAGGGTCTCACCGTACAGTTCAGGTTGGCCTTGAGCTCAGTTTTGTAGCCCAGGCTGGTCTCGAACTCTCACCGATCCTCCTGCCTCAGCCTCCCAAGTGCTGGGATTACAGGCATGTGCCACCACGCCCGGCTGGTACTAGGATTTAAAAACAAGAAACTTTTTTAAGGATGTTAAACAAATGAAAATAATATTCTTGCTGAGCACTGGGAGGCTGAGGCAAGAGGATTACCACAAGTTGAAGGCTGGGCTGCACTACACACTGAGACCCTGATTCAAAAAAACCAAAACAAAACAAAACAACCCAACCCAAAACCAAAATCAACCAACCATACAAAGAACAACAAAATAAAACAAATCATTCTCAAGCAAGAAAAATAAAAAAAGAAAGAAAACTATTTTCAATATCACTCTATGGGAAGCAGAAATATGCACCAACCTGTGGCACATTAAAGACAATTTAAGAGTCAAGTGGGCAGGCAGCAGTGCCTCCTGGCTCCTGAGTGCCACAGCCCCCTGTGCCCTGCAGTCCTTGGCCCTGGCCCAGTTCTGCCAGGCTCAGAAGCCAGGCAGCTCTGCAATGCGTGCAGGCAGAAACTTCCCCAGCAGCAGGAGCCCAGCAGAACTGTTGAGACCAGGCAGCAGTGCCGCTGGCCCCGAGAGAAACAGAAACAAGTCACAGCAGCTGAAAAAGATTTTTCCAGAGTAGTCTGGAGCCTTTGGTATGTCACTGCACACTGGAATCTCATTAATCTCTCTGGGCCTATTTTACATGGTTGTTTCAAGTGGTGTAGACATGTCTACAATCCTGCTTAAACTTGGGTTTAAACAGTTGCTATGCATGACTGGAGAGAGAGCTCAGGGGTCTAAGTGCCTGCCTGGAAAGCATGAGCACCCCCATTTGATCCCTAGTACCACATGCTGTGCCAGCCCCAGCCACTGAAACAGGGTGTGGTGGTGCAGGCCTGTAATCCCAACGCTGGGATGGTTGCAACAGGAGGATTAGTATGAGTCCAAGCTTTCTAGTGGGGACCTGTATCCAATGAATAAATAGAAAAGATTTAAGAGTCACTCCATGGCAGTGGCACATGTACCTCTGTGGTAGCCTTCCTGGTGCCAGTAGAATCAGCACCACCTCACTCTCAGTCTCTGTGCCCTTCCTTGCCAGATATCCCTAGAAAGTGGGGCTTTTCGGTACTCCCAATGCAAAACTGTTATGAGCCCAATTGCAGGCACTGAAAACCTAGTGTGAGATTATACAATTTGGACCTTAGGAATTGTGGGTTTTTCTTAGCAGAAGCATCTTTGCCACCAAAAACCAGACTTGTGAATAATTATAATTTGAGGCTTTATAAATTTTGCTAATACTATCACTGTAGAGCCTAATCTAAAATATCAGCATCAGGGGCCCAGCGGGAAGGCTCAGTGGTCTAAAGCGCCTGCTTGGGAAAGCTTGGGCGGCTTCAGGGACCGCGGTTTGATCCCCGGCACCACACGCTGCACCAGCCCTGCCCTCAGGGCAGGCTGAGCTGGCCACAAAAATGAGTGAATAAACAAACAAATGAAGCCGGGTGTGGTGGCGCATGCCTGTAATCCCAGCACTCGGGAGGCTGAGGAAGGAGGATCAGTGCGAGTTCGAGACCAGCCTGGGCTACAAAACTGAACCCAAGGCCAGCCTCAACTGCATAATGAGACCCTGTCTCAAAAAGACAAAAAAAAAAAACAAAAAAAAAAAAAAAAAAAAAAAAAAAAAAAAAAAAAAAAAAAAAAAAAAAAAACAAACAAATGTTCTGAAACAAGAAAAAATAAATAAAATTTTAAAAATTATTTAAAAAAATATCAGCATCACAAAGGAGTTAACATCTCCAAATCAAGCACCTCACTAAATTTCCTTCTAGAAGATCCTTGGTGAGGACTTGTCTGCAAAAACCCTTGGGGGAACCTCATGCTCAAGTTCTTTAAAAGCAATGATTCATTTAGCTGGCTTTAAAATTCCCTCTCCACCGACTTGTCAGCAGCCTCCAGTTTAATGTGCAATATCTTGTAAAATAACTGCCAGTGCTACAATGAAACAAAAGTTAACAATATGTGATCATAATCTAAATTAGTATGAGCCCTCTGACATTCACTGCACTTGCACTGGGGAAGGAAAGCAAAGGCCCCTAAACACCTTCAAATCTGTACATGTTTGTGTTTGAGATAGTTTTTCTGACATTTTATTAAAGTAGGTCTTAGTCACTTCTCTCTGTTTACCTGAAATATGACAACTGTGCCTAGTAGTAATGGTATCATGTGGCTCCTGACAGCCACCTTCAGACTGTAGATACATCATATATGAAAAGTGAAAATAATCTTTGCCCTTCTTAGTCAATCTTTCTTTTTTTTTGGTGGGACCAGGATTCAAACTCAAGACCCTGTACTTGTCAGGCAGGCACTTGTGCCACAGAGCTATCTCCCTGGCCCCAGTCAATCTTTCTTTAACCCTTATTTCAAACTTCAAACATTCCAGAATTGTCACAATGTTTACGTTGTGTCACTACTTACATTTTATTTTATTTTATTATTATTTTTGTTTTTGTCTTTTTGAGACAGGGTCTCACTATGCAGTTGAGGCTGGCCTTGAGCTCACTTTTGTAGCCCAGGCTGGTCTCGAACTCGCACCAATCCTCCTGCCTCAGCCTCCCGAGTGCTGGGATTACAGGCGTGCGCCACCACGCCCAGCTCACTACTTACATTTTAAAGCTGAACTAACATTATATACATGAAATATTTGTACTACTTCCCAGAAATAACAATTAGTAGCACTTGTTATATTAACAAGCTGGGAAGAAAAGGAAACTTGCAGGTATAAGTAGTCAGTTGAGCCAGTTTTGCCCAACAAAGGGCAGATGTGTTAGGGACATAGAATTCAAGCGCAGGGACCCAAGCTTGCAACTTCCTTCTCCCAGCAACATGTTAAAGACTTTTCCCTGGACTTTTACACTCTGTGGACTCAGTTTTATTATCTGCCCTGCCAAATGGCTGAGGTGGTGGTATTTATCTTTTTTGGCTCTCAATTCCATCTTTAAAAAAGTGACTTCTGGGGCCCGGCAGGATAAACTCAGTGGTCTGGGGCACCTGCTTGGGAAAGCTTAGGTGGCTGCAGGGACCGCAGTTTAATCCCTGGCACCACATGCTGTGCCAGTCGTGCCCTCAGGGCAGGCTGAGCCGGCCATAAAAATAAATAAATAAACAAACAAAAGTTCTGAAACAAGAAAAAAACTCTTTAAAAAATTTAAAAACAATTTTTAAAAAGTGATTTTTGTGACAACTAGAAAAGAAACCATTACTACTGATTTTACTGAGCTCTGGCTGTAGACAGCCCCTAGTTAAACCCTAATTACCTATGCCAATTAGTTATCTCAATTAGTATTTAAAAGGATCTCTGTGGGACAAATTCTCCACTTGCAAGATTACTTGGAAGTGGAACTTTGTTTTCCTTTTAAAGCTGTTGGCATACTGCCAAATGCTTTTTTTTTTTTTTTTTAATCTTTTTGAGATAGGGTCTCACTATGTAGTTCAGGCTGGCCTTGAGCACATTTCTGTAGCCCAGGCTGGTCTCGAACTCGCACCATCCTCCTGCCTCAGACTCCCAAGTGCTGGTATTACAGGCATGTACCACCATGGCTGGGGTTGCCAAACACATTCATAGATTTAAGGCAGGAGTGGCCTTTCTGGGATCTCACTCCCAGCACATCTTCATAGCAGCTCCAGTGTCTGCTGACACGTTCTATCTTTTTCTATGGGCTGGACAGAGCTTTTCCATCTCATATTTACACAGTGATTTGTGTACTTGGGGATCTTGTCCCATCCATACCTGTACAAAATGCCTGTGTAAAAAACACATATTAAAAGCCCTAAAGTTCAGGGATTTAAATCTCAATCTTCACATGTCAGGAATACTGGGAGTAGATCACAGGGTGAGCAATAACAAATCACACCACATAACTGCATCTATCTTTCTTTCTTTTTTTCTTTCTTTCTTTCTTTCTTTCTTTCTTTCTTTCTTTCTTTCTTTCTTTCTTTTTTGTCTTTTTGAGACAGGGTCTTGCTATGCAGTTCAAGTTGGCCTTGAGCTGGTCTCAAACTCGCACTATTCCTCCTGCCTCAGCCTCCCAAGTTCTGGGATTACAGGCGTGCGCCACCAGGCCCGGCTGCATCATTATTTTCTAAGGCCCAACCCTACTCCACTCCTGTGGTCAGTAGCCAAAACAGAAAAACAGAAAAACAAACAAACAAACAAACAAACAAACAAACAAAAAACCCCACAAGATAAGGTCAAAGGATCAGGTAACTAAAGTATTATATGAATTTGGGCCTGGGCGATAGCTCAGCAGTATAAGCACCTGCTTGGCAAGAGAAAGTTCTTGAATTCAATCCCTGCTACTAAAAAAAGTATGTGAATTCACCAGCAGGATATACAGACTGCTTGTATTTACACTGTTTTTAATGGAACTAAGGGATGATCTACTTTAAAAATGTAAACCAGTTTGCCTCTAGTTTTTTAATCTGACAAGGAGAGCATTTTAAGTGAAACAAACATGTTTATAAAATTTGTGAACTTTTTCTTTCTCCACCTCCCCCCCTCTCTCTTTTTTTTTTTTTTTTTTTCCAAGAATCAAGTTAGCTACTTAATAGCCATTATACTACAGGCACAGGATTTAATGTCTCTGGCCCTCCCAAATGAGGCAGCTTATCAGGAGAGTTAACTTTCCTTCTAAGGTGCTATGATTCCTTTAGTTAAAGACAAGCTAAATACACATTTTCAAGATAAATTTTATTTAAGTACATATATTCCTTGGCCCAGCAATTCATAACTTCACTTTTAAGGACTCTTTATTACAGAAATATCCACACAAATATATGTCACAAGTATGTTTACTGGTGTCATATGTAACACCATAATAAAAACAAAGCAACTTGGTGTCTATTGGTAGGGGAAAGACAGAATAACCAACATACCATAGCACCATGGAATGTTTAGGAGACAGAGGGTGGGCATTACTGCTGACACAACCCTACAGGATTGTGCCATCATGCTTGGCTAAAAAACTTGTACTTCTGAAACCTCACAAAACAAATACAAAGGACAAAGAAGCCCACAGTGCCACCTCTCTCCTATCCACAAGGCTCAGGTCCCCCCAGATTCACTGCACCACCACACACCTCACCATCACAACCTTAGGGCTGCGTTCTGACTAAGCAGGAAGTGGGACTGCAGCTCACCTGACTTTCAAAAGCACTGAACACATACTTGGTCCTTGCCTAGAGCTTGCTCTGCTTCAGAGGAGCTTTCAATACGCTTTACCCACCTCCCACCTTCCTGAGTGCTAAGGTCTACAGCTCAAGTGTTCCCAGAAGCTCAAGTATTGAGGTATGTCCCCCAGCCTGTGGTACTAATGAGAGCCAGGTGGTGGAGGTTACAGGAGAGAGCAAGGTTATTTTTATCTGTGAGTACCCTCTGGGATACAAGTCCAGACCCTCCTGTCTCTCCATGTCCTCTGGCACCAAGCAAGCAGCCTCTTCTGCAGGGGGCCATGATGTGCTGCCTCTCTGCAGACCTGAAAGCAGCAGGCCAGCCAGTGATGGCCTGAAACCCATAGAGCCATATGTCAAAGTGGCCTTTTCTTCCACCAAGCTGACCACTTCAGGTATTGTGTCACAGTGACACACCAACAGGAAGCTGACTACCACACCAACCAAATTACATTTCATTTTTACTCCAGATTACTGGACTTTAAAATTCTACTGCTCTGCCTTGCAATCCTTAACACTGCTTATATTTCTTAGCTATAGTTATCCATGACTTCGAGTTGGGAAATGTTTGCTTTCTTTAAATTCCATACACGTCTCTTAATTTTTTCTTCTTCTTTTTTTTAACAGTATATACCAGGGTGTTTCTAGTGGGTAGATGACAATGGCCTTATTTTGCCTCTCAGTTTGACAATTTGGTTAGGGGTAAGATCCTTTTTTTTTTTTTTTTTTTTTTTTTTTTTTTTTTTTTTTTTTTTTTTTTTTTTTTTGTTTTTTTTTGTTC
>PVJA010000388.1:40785-98817 GCA_004027025.1 Myocastor coypus | reverse complement strand
CCATTTTTTTTTTTTTTTCTTTTTTGGGTACCATGAATCCAGCTTAGGACCTTGCACTTGCCAATTGCAAGGCTAATATTCCATTTTAAATCAGAACTCTAATCAGAAGTCTGACTTCCACTCCTGTATAAATACACCTACATTTCTCTTTGGAAGCTTATGAGATTATGTACTTACCCACTCCACTAGAGAGCTTTTCACTGCAGTTATCAAAATACCAACATACACAACTTGAAGGAGAAAGGTTTACTTTGGCTCACAGTTGCAGGGGGTTCAGCTCATGGCTGGCCTAACTCCAAGGCAGAAACATAGGAGACTGCAGAGGAAAACTGCTCATCCCCTGCAGCCAGAAAGCAGAGCACAGGAAGAAAGCCAGGGAGAGGGAGGGACCAAGGACAAGATATAGCCCTCTAGGGCAGGCCCCGGGCATCCATTCCCTTCAACCTGGCCACACTGCCAAACAGCATATTCCACTATTAACTTACCAGTGGACCATGCCATCATGAGTTTAGCCCCCTCATGATGCATTCACCTTCCAAAAGCCCCTTCTTGAGCACATGAGCCTCGTGAAGAATGTTGTTGATCCAAATCCTAGTAACAAATGCCACAAGAATATATATGTGTCTATTCTTTTAAGGTTCTCATGTATTTGTTTCATTCACAAGGATTGATCTCTACTTGCCAATAATTTGTGCCCTGACACACATGTCTGTCTAGTTCAGGTGACCTCAAGTGTGGCCTGGTTATTCCTATATCTATAGCTATTTCTTCTCTTCTAATTCATTCCTGAGTGTACTAGCAGATGTTCATTGGCTCTTCTGTGACTTTTTTTCAATACTAGGGATTGAACTCAGGACCTTGTGCTTCCAGGTAGGTGCTTATGCCACTGAGCTATATCCTTAGCCCAAAAGTTGAGTTTTTTTTTTTTTTTAAGTCTGGCTCAGGCTGCCTTAAGGGTGGAGGTGGGGAATGAACTGCTATGCCTTGTGCTTGACTGGGATTGCCCAAGCAGGCACTTGCCATTGAGCTAACCTGAAAGCCCCATTGGCTCTTCTGGATCTATTCTGTATGTAATGATTATTCTTTCTTACTTTCTACATTTTTAAAATTCAAGAACTGTTTTTTTTTTTTTTCATGGCAGTCTACATGTGCTTAATAGATAAGATAACCTACCAAATTTGAGAGTACTGATGTTTATTTTGATATCTTCTACTGTTTCTTACATTATCTCCATTGTTTCAGGGCTCAATTTTGTTTGGTTTGCTGCTTCTCTTACATACTCCTAATTTCCCACAAAATTTCCCATTTCTGTTCTTTGTTCACATTATAAATGTATTAGTATTTGCATGCATGTGCAAACCATTGCATTGTGTAATAAATTCCTTTTTGTGTGGCAGGGTCTCCTTGCTCCGTAGTTTAGGTTGGCCTTGAACCCACTACTGACCGCAGGCTGACCTTAAACTCTCAGTGGTACTCCTGCCTCAGCTTCCCAACGGCTGGAATTACAGGCATGTGCCACCACACTTGGCATATATTCCTATCTGTAACTAACCCTGTGATTCAATTTGGGTAGCATGAAAACAGCAACGTGACTTACTTCCTTGTCTTGAACTCTTAGGAGTTTTCAATTCGTGTTTAGCTATACCCCATTGATGTTTCGTTTCCCCTAACAACCATGACTTTGTTTTTCCTAACAACCATCTAACGTAAGAAATAAAGTCAGATCATAATCAGGTTTGACAGACCTCTCTGACACAGTGGGAGGGGTACTGACAGTCTGAGACAAGGCTGTCACAGATACACAGGGGGAGTGGGCAAATAATAATATGGTAGTGAGTCAACAAAATCTTGCAGTCATAAAGAAAGTTTTTTTTTTTTTAAATCAATCTTAACCCTTAATCTCTGGTTAAGAGACTTTATTCCATTTTTTTATGTTAGTTTAAATGTAATTTTGTGCCTGAGCTAAGACGCAGTCATGTTAAATCTGACCACTGTACTCACACGCTCATCACTGACAAAAATGTTCACAGCATTCATCGCATACAAAATACATAATATACAAATACTGGTGACATCAGTCCCTATCAATAGAAAAGCCCTCATACATCACACAGTAGAATATCATACAACAATGAAGAGCAAAAACTCGGGATAAAAATACCGTAATACGTATAAATGACACCTATCATGACATATCATGGGTGAGTTCCACAAGCAACGCGCCAAGCATACAACACGATCGCACTAACAGGCGGCTCAACACAGCACTTACAGCGGAAGGCGGGCTGGGAGGAGCGGGGATCGATGCTGGCTCGTTCGCTTGCTCGCTGTGGGTCCAGCAGGCTAGACGCGTCACGCGTTACACTGTACGCCTGTCGCACACTCCGGGAAGTCCACCCAGCTGTAACTGACAAGCTGCTCAGCGGCTCACCGGCCGCGCTCTCCCGGGCCCGGACACGCTCTCCGCTGCGATGCTGCACCACAGCAAAGGGATCGCGAGCAAGGCGGCGCTGTCACTGTCGCCGGGGCCCAGGGAATGCAACGCTGCAAGTCGCCGTCAGGGTCGCCACCCTGGCGACCCCCTCCAGCGGAGAAAGTCCGCGGCCCCTCACCCAGCGACCCTGAGCGGAGCCGGCGGGCAAGCGTACTGCGCAGGGCCCAGAGCTGCAGGCGGCCGGGGATGGTCTGGAACTCACCACTCCTGCCCGCCAGCCGCGCCCCAGCACCCGGGGCAGCGTTGCCACAGCGGCCCACCCAGCGGGCGCGCAACCACCGCCCGCCACTTCCGGCGCGCGAGGAAATGAAGCAGCCGACCCGCCCACCGCCGCCCGGGCCGCCCACGCCGAGAGCCCTGTCCTCCGCAGCGGGCCGGCAGCTGCCTGCCCGCACACGCCGAGCCCCGCCCACGCCTCCCCGCGCCTCCTCGGGGCCCTATACACGCTAGGTCCCTCCCACTCAGCTCCCCACCCAGGGCCCCCCTCCGCGGACCCAGATGCCAGCTCGCCGCGCCCAGCCCTCCGCCAATTGGTCCCGCCCACTCGCAACCGCCTAGCCAGGCCCACTCCCGGCGCCCCGCCTACCCCACGCGTGCCTGGAGCAGATAGCTCGGTAGTGGGCGCTTGCTCTGCGGTGGGTACGTCGGGAAGCTCCTGGGTGTGGACCTTGACCAGCGGTTTGTAGAGACCAGCAGGGCTTAATCGGTGCCCTCGAGAGCTGCAGGGCACCTTAGAGCGTGGGCCTCGAGGTACGGGCCTTGAGAGCGTGGTGTGGGGGAGTAGAAGAGGTGCTGTGCTAGGATCGGGCTTCTCGCGTGATTCCTAGCGTGGGCGATCTACTCCATGGAGTCTCTGTAGCTTCAGTTTCCTGTACTGATTTTGGGAAGTGAACGGTAAAATTATGATGGGATGCAATTCCATTTTCAAGCGTCTGGCGGCGGCAGATAGCCGCAGGGATCACCATGGGTGGTATTAGAGGGGAGGTGGGGGCTGACTGGGAGCCCCAGGGGTCTGTTTAGGGGAGTGGCTTTGTTCTGAGTAACCTGCTCTCTTTGGCTGACACTTGCTGGTGTCTTTAATGCTCATAGTGCCCTGTGGGAAGTCCTGGACACTGAGGGTTCTACTGAAACCCAGGCTGGCTGAGTGTCTAGTTATCCAGTCTCTTCCAACTCTAGGGCATTGGTACTCTCCAAATGGAATGGAAGTTTGATACAAACACTGCTTCCCTAACAGATTCATTGGCCAGAGCTAATGAACAACGTGACACACTGAACTCAACTTCCTAGTAGATCCTCCCCTTCTTCCTTTCATTGCTTCCTTGCTCTCTTCCCGGTCCCTCTGCTGTCTCTTGGACTCAAGCAGTGAGTCCCTATTTAAAATAAGGGTGAGGAGAGCTGGGGAGAATAAACACTTGTCTGGCAAGCGCAAGGGCGTGAGTTCAATCCCTGGTTCCACCAAAAAAAAAAAAAAAAAAAAAAAAGGGGGTTAACATAAAATAAGGGTGGGGAATGTAGTGCAGTACAAGCACATGGGGGTGTCAATCCTAGCACCTCTAAAAACTGAACCAACATGCAACAAAAAAGAATTATCAGTAAGGAGCTCTCCAATCTCAGACAAAACTGCCTTGGCAAATCTCCTTGAAAGAAGAGCAATATTCCCTATATTAGCTATGCCTGACCCTATTTCTATGTATTGATATGTACAGAACTGGCTGGGACTTTTCCTTATCTCTTCAATGGGCTTTAAGCAATGCATATTGGTCTAGCTGAGGTGCTAATGGTAGTCTTTGAAGACGGCACTCGTGTTTTGCCAGTTATGCCTACCTGCTGCTCTTTAATGTGAGACAGGATAAAAAGCCAATGCTCCACACTGTCACTGTTGCCTGGCTGAGCCTCCAAATAGAGGCTATGACTTCCTTGGGCTTGAAAGATGATATATCAGAGCTGAAGCATGGGACCCCCAAAACATGAGATAGTATCTTAATTGTGTAATGCAAAATTATTCTCTGCATATTCTTCTCTGCATATAGCAAAGGTAAATATAGGCCTCACACCTAGCCCAGGTCACAGTACTCACCTACTTACTGCCATTCTCAGTCACTCATCCTCAAGCCACTCCTTCATGACTGAATAAAACCAGGATTTGGTCTTGGGTCGAGGCCTTTGCTCCAGATAGGCGTCACCATGGCTGGACTTAGGACTTCTTGACTCCCCATAAATATAAATAGGTTTTAGTGTCTTTATTTTCATGTGCTGGAAGTGGTAGATTGGAATTAACTTGATGAGATTCCTATGACTTATCCATAGGATTATGAATATGAATTTCTTGGATGGAGATGAGAACCAGAAAGGGCTCTCTACAAAAACCAGCAACTATTCCTAGACTAATTTAGAATACTGGGGGGAGGGGAGTGCGACCCAAGGTTACCTGATCTCTACCACCTTGCACGCACCTTGATGGGAACCCCAGGGCTAAATTCTGAGTGGTAAAAGTGGGCTGAACTCACCAGAAAAGGATACAATACAATAAACTCAAGGCACAAAATGGTTCAAAACAAGCCGGGCGTGGTGGCTCACGCCTGTAATCCCAGCACTTGGGAGGCTGAGGCAGGAGGATCGTTGTGAGTTCGAGACCAGCCTGGGCTACAAAAGTGAGCTCAAAGCTAGCCTGAGCTGCACAGTGAGACCCTGTCTCAAAAAGACAAAAAAAAAAATGGTTCAAAACAATGGATGAAATATCCTAGAAGCCACACCCAAGATACTTGCAACACGAAAGACTGCTTTACAGTTCAATCATGCAAACAGAGAAGAAGTATCCATAGGAGATTTTTTGAGTATACTAGTAAGTACACAGTGAGAATCATCTCAAATTGGGGGTTGAGAAAATGGCTTCTCATCTCATTATGTCAACAGTTAAACCTGAACCCAGGATCTAAGCCAGAAACAGATCAGATGATGAGCAGCCCTGGAACCAAAGCTCCTGGCATGCACTTTGCATGCAAGAAGCCAGATGGGCCCCAGGCAAGCTGTGGCCTTGTAAACCAAGCCTGGCATCCATAGCCCTGCCTACTGTGCACTGACAAGGACATTCACTGGTGGTGTCTGTAGAAAGGACACTGGAAAAATGTCTATCCTTTCTTACAAAAGAAAAAGCAAGACAAGAGAAAGAGCCTTCAGCCTAGCCAGTGAAATGAGTGCTCTGAGGAAGGAAACATTGCCTCATAACGTATGGGGAAACCCACTGTGAGCCAGGTGCTGTGCTAGTTTCCTGGGGTTGCTGTCACTAATTGCCACAAACTGGGTGTTGCAAAACTACAGAAGTGTAGTCCTCTCAGCTCTGGAGGCTGGTGACCCAAATCAAGGTGCTGACAAGACCCGGCTCCCTCAGAAGAAGCTGAGGAGGAGCCCCTGGACTCCCATAATTTCTGGTAGTCACCATCACTCCTTGGCATTTCTGGGCATATGGCTACATCACTCCAGTCTTTGCTTCTGTTTTCAAATGTGTCCTGTCCCCACTTGCTTTTTTCCTGTACTAGGGTTTGAATGCAGGGCCTCTTGAATGCTGTCACTGCAGTTATATCCCAAGCTCCACACATCCCTATGGCTCAGAGTGGCCCAGTTACTAGATTCAGCCCCTGATCCACGTCCAGGATGACCTCATGCTAACTTGATATGTCTATAAAGACCCTGTTTCCAAGCAATGTCAAATCCACTGGCCTGTAGGTGGGAACCTGAACATATCTTTTGGAAAGCACAGTTCTACTCATTACCCCTCATCAATTTCTGATAGATATTGCACAGCTCTTTATTAAACTCTACCTTCTTCCTCTACCTCTTCTATAGGTTATTAGATGGGGAGTGTTTCCAATAATCCATGGGCACTCACTGTTCCCACAATCACTTGCAAGCCTTGATTCTTTGCCCTCTTAAACACTTTTTCTGCTCTGTGACATCACTCCTGACAATCTAAGGAGAGATTTACTTTTCAAGTGGAACCCTAATATCCAGTGCCAGCCAGAGCCTTTGGGACTACTAAAGAGGTTGCAGAAGATCTCTCTATGGGCAGGCAGGTTGCAATTGTTCCAGTGAGTTCCTGATTCTCCATTCATGGACTTCAGATCCAGAGAAGGAGCCTGAAACTGTACCTGGCACACTGTGGACCCAAAATTGACTGATATGAGAAAAACAGTTGGAGCTGAGCTATTTAAAGTTTGGCTAGATCTACCAAACCAGAACCCAGAAAACCCCACTCCACCCCCATCTCTTGAAGTCAAGCCAGGGAAAGGACCAAATCTACATTTCAAAGCTGATATCCCAAGGTCTTCTGAGCCTGCACTAGCATTCCTGACACCCATATTGCCAGGAGAAAGCCATGCACATGGGAGAAATCTATTGGTTGTGGACTGCAAAGTCATCTGCAGAGTTGCTATCCTTCATGTCCTGGTAGGAATGGGAGAGTCAGATGCCCTACTTATTCTTCTTGCCTTTGACCTGGACATAAGTTAGGGCAAAAGTTCCGTGAAAAGATTTATGGATGCTTCTCCTGATGAGATAATCCCCCACTTGACCTCCAGATTCCTCATACAGTGCGACCTTGCTAGTGAACAACTGGTTAGCACATTCATGAGGCTTCTAACCTCTGAGGATGTCCTGATGTGCCCTCCCTCTTATACCACCCACACCACTGCACCATGGAGTCTGGTCATACTGACTGGCTACCCTGACCTTGTAGTATCTGTTGAAGAACCACATCTCAACAGTACAGCTGGACATTATCACGCAGGATATACTATCACTAACTTTAATTCTCCTTTAGAAAGCAGTCTTCTACTGGTGATAAACTCATTGCAGGTAACTAATGTCATTTGAATTCACTGGCCAATTCATCAAAGCCAGACAGCAAATACCCATAGTTAGGAAACATGCTTCCAAGCAGAACATGACAGGGAGTGCTGGAATCTCTATTGAAGAGAACAACACATTAAGCCACTTCTGATGCCTTCTGCCTCACTAAAGGTAAATCTGAGAATTCAGAGAGGTAGAGGAGTATGCAAAAGGGACATTACTAAAGCCAAAGAGAGCTCTAGCAGATCATCATGCAAGCCTCAATCCTGGTAATGTCCTCTTCTAGCCCTTCAAAAACTTACTGTCTAGTGGGATTCAAATAGGCCATTATAAAACATAGTCTCTGATTTTGAAAAGGAAGAAGAGGGAAATCTGTGCCCTTCACACAGATACTCAGGTGCCACCAATATGGTGCTGTGGGGCTGGGGAGATAGCTTGGTGGTTTGAGCCCAGGTACCACATGCCACGCCAGCCCTGGAACCCCAGGTATGCTAAGCTAGCCACCAAATCCAGGTGTGATGGTGCATGCCTGTAATCACAGCACTGGGGAGACTGAGACAGGAGGATCACTATGAGTCTGAGTTGTATAGCAAGACTCTCCACAGAGCAGGGAGTGTGACAGCAGTGAATCCTGGCCCAACCCGAGCTCTTGGTGTATCTCCTCTGAACACTTCCTTTGTGATTAGGATGTCTGTGCTCAGGTAACACCTCAAGTGCCTTAGGAGTATCACTCCAAAATGTGTCTGCACAGAGAACCTAATTCTGTAAGTCACCAAGGCTAAAGGTTCTAACTCACTTGTGCTCCAAACATAAGCCACCTAGCTTACTGTGTTTTGTGTACCTGTAACAGAGTCACTGAGCAATGAGAAGTAAAGAGAATTTATTTTTGGGGAAGATGCAGTAGTAGAGCATATGCTTAGCAGCCACAGCCCCTAGATTCCATGCCCAGCACCCAGTACCTTTTAGTTCTGGAGGCTCAGAAGCACAAGACAAGGCATGGCACCCACTGAAGCCTCCCTGGTGTCACCATGTGGCAGAGGAGGAAGGTGCAGCACTAAGTCTTATAACAGCACAACCCACCATGAGGGAGGGGTCCCCATGGGTTTATCCCTCCACAATCACAATGGACTACCAGCATAGGTTTGTGAAGAGACAAACTTCAAACGTGGAAAGGAAGACTACAGACCCATCTGTGGGAACCACATGGTGGGGAACATGTCAAGAACTCTGGCTAAATGACAGTGATGCCACCTCCATCTTACTTGTTATTTGTGCATTGATGGTTTTGGCTAAGGCTGTACCTGAGTTGGAGAAAAGGGAGGGCAGAATGGGCTTCATAGCACTGGCCAAGGCCACTGGCTCCCAGGTGTCCTCCTGCCTACTGGGATCTGCTTTTGCTGCAGGATGGTTAACTGCATCCTTGGTTCAAAGCATCTGCTACTGTTTATTCTTGTCCTACTCGTCAAAATGCCATCCCACTGCATCCTGCTATTGTCAAGCTATTCCCACGATGACATGACATGACAGAAACACAAAACCCTCCAAGTGCAGCTAGCTGGATATCCCAAGCTGTGGAGATCTGGGTCTCTTGCCAGCTTGTATTGGTCAAGGAAACAGGATCAAGACCAAGAGGGGAGATGGAGAATATGCCATGTGATGGGAGGACTCACACGACCCTCACAGTGACCTGTGCCTCTAGTCTCCCATGATAATTGGCCCACAATTGTCAGAACTCAGTCAACAACTGCCAACTTCTCTATTATTTGCCATTTCCAACTCAGAGCCAACCAGAGAAGGCAAGATATGTCCTAACAAGAACCCAAGGAGCTCTGCTGCCACCTGGCAGCCAGCAGTTTCTAGGCTAGCAACCTCCAATTGCTGTAGACCTGAAGCCTTCCCCATATCCGTGTATTCCCCTGATAAAGTGTTCCCACTCCTCTGTCTGCCTAAGAGTCTTTGCCAGGAAGTGACAGGTAAAGCTGGATGACTCCATTACTGTACAAAGCCAGGATGAAGGGCTTCTTCTCTCAAGTGGTGTTGGTCTTATTTTATACAATGGAAGGTTAGATATTAGCCCTTATTTGTGGTTTTGCTTTCCAGGTTACATGTAACCAAGGTGTGAAATTAAATGAAAACCAGAAATACAAATCCACATCTCAGCCTGTATGTCCCCAAGTATCACGAGACGTCCTTAAGACAAGCTACAAGCCGGGCATGGTGACTCACACCTGTAATCCCAGCGCTCGGGAGGCTGAGGCAGGAGGATTGGTGCGAGTTTGAGACCAGCCTGGGCTACAAAAGTGAGCTCAAGGCCAGCCTGAACACACACACACACACACACACACACACACACACACACACACACACACACCAAAAAAAAAAAAAAAAGACAAGCTACAAACCCTGCCTTGCCCACAGCCTGCTGGCTCATAATCACATGGTGATCATCCTCGCCATCAAAACAGAGAATTCGCCCTATCTGGTTTCCAACACCCACTGAAATCTTGGATATCTCTTTGGCAGATAAGGGGTGACTGCTGGATAGGTAACGGGACATCTCTTAGCACAATTTCCTGTGATGATACTTCCTTTATCAGTGAGTCTGATGAAGGGTCAGAATTCTTCCACCCTCTATTCCTTTTTTTTTTTTTGTCTTTTTGAAACAGGGTTTCACTACGCAGTGCAGACTTGCCTCTACAGTAATCCTCCTGCCTCAGCCTTGCAAGTGCTGGAAGTAGGGTCATTCTTATTTTTAAAAACTTCCTGTAATTGCATTTTGCCTTCCAGACTTTGATGAAGTTCCTAAACCCTTGATGAGCTCCTTTGTCCTGGGATCATGACGATTCCGGCCTCCTAGTTTGTGGCCAGAGTTGGCAGGAAAGTGCTCAAGTCTTACCATCACTCAGAAGAGAGGCATGGGCACTGAAGTCACAGAGGGTCTGGGTGGGAGGAAGCTTCAGGCTGGGGGCTGATGCTGGCCCCGAAGTCCTCCAGCCAAGGCCTGGTTCCCCAAGGCCTCATGTGCCTTCTTCAATTGGACTAGAACCCAGGTCTGAGACCACTGAGACCCCCAAGACCCATTCCTCCACAGGGCATGTGGACAGGGACTGGCACATTGGCAGGTATTATTCACACTGCCGACAAAGATAAACAAAATGCTGGAACACCTGAGCTGGACTTCATATTTTCATTGAAGAGGTTGACATTTTGCATGGTAAATATCATCTATATATGAAATGTCAAAATTCTCTTTTCCTCCAAAACAATGACTATTAATTAATTTTTAGCTTTAGAATGTACTTTCCTTACCTTGCTTGCTGGCATCATTTCCAACTGGAACTGTAGTCATTTAGACGGATATAATCTGTGGTCTCTGCTGCGTGAGTGACTGGACCTGCTGATTTCCCTTCCACATCACCTGGCCTGTTCCCTTCCCCCTGCCCCTCGCTGCCACCCCTGGGGTAAGGGACTGAGCTGAGAGGAGCACAACCTTGCCACTTGACATGGTGCTCAAAAGCATGAGCAGAGGCAAGCCACAGTCTCTCTGGGGTGCCCATAGAGTCTGTGTGGCAAGCCAGGGAGTGAAGCTGGCCCTCTTGGGGCCGGAAGGCCACTGGGCCTCGTGAAGGACACAATCAGTGCCTGAGTTGATCTATGAGCTCTGGGTCCTTGTGATCTAGACTTGAGAGTTTCCCTCTGATATCTTTTTTTCTTTTTTTTATTTATGTATTTGGTACAGGGTCTCACTGCACAGCTCAGAACTCGTAGTGATCCTACTGTTTTCAGCTGTCCCAGAACAGATTACAGGCTTGCACCACTATGCCACTGGGTGGGGGTGGGGGTGGGGGTGGGGGCAGCATGGCATGTTATGCTGGGGGTTGAACCCTGGTCCCTGTGCTTGCATAAGTAGGTACTTAGTCTGCTGAGCTCTCTTGTCTGCCCTGAGACGATCCCTCTGGGGTAGGTCCCAGTTGCCTCTACTACAAAGAGAGTAGTAGACTCTGCCCTGTGACATTCCAGCCAAGGCTGCTGCCTGCATGGAAAGGGCAGAGGCAGCTTTGTGTGGGCATAGGAGAAGAGGCTGAAGGTGTCAACAGGCCAGGCCTGCAGCATGTGTCCTCAAACCCTGCTCATGATAGAGGTGGGACAGGCTGAAGCTTTCCTGCATCTGCCTTCAAACATGCTGAGTGCCTGAGAGAGTGGAGCGACCCTCACTCCCTGCTCCACAGCTCAGGGGAGAGTGCTTTCTTTTGGGGAGGCGGTAGAAATGATGGTTTCTTTTGTATATTCCTTTTCATGTATTTATCTAAATAAGCTAGCTTCATGCGGCCAGGGCTAGGAAGCAAAAGAACAAGAAATATATGAGTATTTCTCACAGGTTGTCACTGTTCTTTTTTTTTTTTTTTTTTTTTTTTGGTACCAGGAGCCCAACTCAGGATCTTGCACTTGCCAGGCAAGTGCTACACCACTGAGCTCTATCCTGCGCAATAGCAGAATTATATCATACTGAGTTTGCTTGGCTTTTTGGCAACCTTTCTTTCTTCCTTTTTGTCTAGTAGCTTGTGTGCCACTGAGCTATCTCCCTGGCCTTGACTGTTCTTGAAAACGGGATGGCAAGATTTCACTTTTCTCAGCCAGAGTCTCTTGCCCCTCCACACTGAAGGCTGTAGCAGGCTCAGGGATCAGTGCAGAGGCCTGGAAGGTCTATGACATGTCAAGGACAAACGTCACCCACAGCTACTCTTTTACTTCCAGCCTCTGTGCTTCAGACTGGAGAAGGATGCTGTGAACAGACACAGGTACTGAGGGCTGCACCCTGTGGCTGAGGAGTGCAGAGCCCACACATGCCTGTGTGCAAGAAATAACAAGACACAGTGTGTAAGGGTCAGGTGTTTTCTGGTGACAACTTGCCTTTTGTCAACTGCACTATTTGCTCCTGGTAGGGCTCAGAGAGGAGCCCTGGGGTGCTACCTGGGGAGAAGGCAGGAGGGCAGTGAGGGTGCTGCGTAGTCAGCACCACCCTCCTGTCAGGCTCTACCCACAGCCATGTGGGTATCAGTAAGAACCTGGATCACACTCCTAAGGCACTCCAGCTTCAAGTACTCAGCCCAAATGGCAGAGGGTCTGTGTTCTGCATAGCCTCTCTGCTAGGGAGACGGCCTGGAGCGAGGAGTGGGCATGTGGCCAGCAGCTACTGCCACCACACCGGGACATGTCACTGCGAGCCTCATCCTTGATAACTCTCAGTCGCTAAGTGGCCTCTGTGATGGATTCCTGTGGACATGATAACTCTTATGTGGAAATGTCAAAATCACAGATCTGATATGGCCAACTAGGAAGCTAAAAAAATAAGTGCACATTTTATGATATATGATTTTATTTACACAACTGAAATTACTTCCTTAGTCACCTTGACTACAAAAACAAATTAACATGGTATAGTTTAATAACCTTTCTTAATGGATTTCACACATTTAATAGCTGACAGATTGCTACTTAATACTCAGAAACACTTAATACTTAGCAATGCCTGTGTATATGTGAGTGAACATTGTCTGACAGGATTACTCAGCATGGGTTCTTTTGTAACTCACCTGGCTGGGTTACCAGGCAAGTGTTAATTCCCCAGCCCTGGGTATTTGGACCCAGAGGTCTCAGGCCATGAGAACAAACTATAAAACTCACACTTACTGGGTGGGCATTTTAATAACTATCTTTAGTTCTGTATTTAATAAAACTGTCATGAAACTCATCTGAACACCAAGAGTTTGCCATGACTATAGCAACACAGAACTTATCACAGTGTATCTAGAAAGTAGCCCCAACTAAATCCATGTCACACATCCCCATGAGCATGTCTGGATCTCTCCGGATGTGTGTGTATGGGTATGTACACACCTACCACAGGGCTATCATACACCTGTCCAGGCCCTCCTGCCACACAGAAGCCATCGCTTGCTGTTTGTGAAGTGCCCACCAAGTGCAGTGTTTATGGAGACCACTTGAAGTCCCCTCACAGTGCTAATCTATGATAACCAGGCAGTGTTTTGGTGGCACAACCCCTTCCTGCAACATGACTGCCCCGGACTCCTGTAGCCACCCCCATGGCTGCAAGGGTACAGGGTGTGACCTCATCAGAGTGTACAGTGACAACAAACTTATGTCTGAATCATGGTCAGAATTGAGGAAACCAAACGTCTTGCTTTCTGCCAACAGGAAGAGCCACACCGAGTCCTCCTAAGGCAGAGCTACAGAGTGGTGCAGTGTCCGTGACACTGTCAATACCACTTGTAACATGACTAGCAGGTTGGTCCCTTCAGAAGAGAGCGCTAAGGGACCTACTAACATACGTGCAGCTCCACCTGGTCTGGGTGCTGAGGCCCCTGCCGCTCTCTGAAGGGCACATGGCAGGGCAGTGGTGGGGTGATGGAGCACCAGAGGCCGCCGTCTTCTCTGCTGTGGTGGCAGGGGCGTGGCCCTCTCTCACAGCCACTTGAGGCCTGCAGCTGTCTGTGAGCCCCTCCCCAAGGCTGTGGTGCACACAGCATGGGCAGCATCAGATTCCCGTTGTGCTAGACCTAAGAATTGCTTTAGTAATGGAGAAGTGAAGTGTCTTCTCAAGAAAAGGCTATTTGATTTTAAAAACTAGTCCCAGGATTTCAACTTTGGAACTAAGGTCTGTCCTGGTGCCCCCTTCCCCTCCTGCTTCAGGGTGGACGTGGGGTTTGCTGTCACCCCTCAGGTCCCACAGGCTTCTTTTGAGTAAGGCCAGTTTACTCTGCTCAGGGTTTTCTTACTGCCTGCTTGTTGTATATGTGTGTGTGCTTCACGATTTCATCTTGTTGCACTTTTTCAGTGGCAACTAGGAAAATCAGACGGTTCAGATACAATATCTCGCACAAGGTAGCAAGTGGCAGGCCCACATGGGATTGGGAGCACATGGTGGTCACCTGTGGCCACAGATAAGAAGGGCTGCCTGGTGTGAAGGGACGACTTAGTGCCAAGACTCAGCACTCACCCAGCGGCCACGTCTGCTAGGAGGGAAATCACCAGCCATCAGGAAAGAAACCACTTTGGAAACCACTTACAACCAACTACTGGGAAAGAGTCTGCCACCCAGGCATGGCCTGGCCAGGGTGACAGGCACAGCAAGGGCCGGTAGACTGTCCATTCTTGGCACGTTCTTCCCCTCCTGAGTCCATGCCCGTGCACACAGAAATGTTAACTATTAAACGTGTCCGTTAACTTCGCCGCTGCGGGCGAAACCATCCAGTTAGCATATACACTATCATTTGCATATCTCGGAAACCCAGTGTTAGTGCCATCGGCTCTCGGGAGTGGTACAGGACTCTCTCCAGGCCAGCTCGGGTCTGACATGCCTAAAAATGAAAACACATCATTTGTTCTGCACCGAAGGACCCACATGTCAGGTGTAGACAGTGAGGCCTTGGCAAAACTCCATTTGATGTTCAAGCCAAATTTGTGCTTTCAGTGCTAATTACACTCATGGCTTTACATTCCTGGTTTCCAAAACACTATTCTATTGGGGTAAAGATCACGTGCTCTTAATAAAATGGAATTTGGCAGACACTAGCAATTTTGACCTTTCAAGGCTTCAGACTCTCAAATCTGCTCTGTTTGCTAAACTGCTTAACTGTCTTCCTCCGGGAGGCACTGGTACAAGGCTGTACAGCAAAGCTTGCTATGGCGGGAAAATGAGGCTATCTTTCCATCCGGCGGCCACCATGGTGAGGAGCATTCCCATGTGAGCACAGAGCACCCAAAGCCTCGTCGACATACGCCAGCCTTAGCGTCAGTGGGGACTGTGAGCTCGGGGTGGTGGATAGAGCATCCTGGCTCGAGAGATGCCTGGATCTCAAGTGCTCAGTGATGAAATTAGGAAGCAGGAAAAATTTCAAGTATTTAATCCAAGACAAAAGAAGGAGTTTTGGCAAGAACCATATTTACTGTCCATTGCAAGGCCACAGCACCACAGACTACGTTCTTTCAAAAAGCACCGGCTTCAGCATTTAGCACTGGCTTCGTAAGTGATGACCACGGGGGAAGGATGTGAAAACAGCATGTCTGTGTGTCCAGCGGGGGTCCCCAGCACTGCCTCACTACACCAGTGGGGCTGGGGCCCGGATGACCAGCCGCATCTCAGTGCACACAGGGTGCTGCCCTCCCTTCTGATTTAAATGTCCCCCAGCAGGCAAATTTATTAACAAAACTGGAAATACTGAGACTTATACCACTCCTGAAATGAGTATTTATCATTTCTGCAACGTCCCCTGAGAATTCGGCCCTGATGGTTTTTGCTGTTTTTCTTTTTTTTTTTTTAAGTTGGTGGGCAATGTGGTAAAGACGCCTATTTTCACATCCTTTTGGAAGGACATAGTAGGAAAAAAAAAGGAAGAAAGAAAGAAAAAGGCCCACGTGTAAACTGGATGCACAGTCAGACATTTACAAAGAAAAGGGTTCAGCGTAGACTTTGGTTTTGTTCAGGTCAGAGACACTTTTAGAAAGCATTACAGACAGTGAGGACAGTGCAGAGGGCAACACTGCTAGAATCGAGTAAAGGCATGGGAGATTCTACCATAGAGTTTGTTTTCAATCCATGTGGAGGGGAGGGCACGAGGGAGGGGGGCACTGCTGCAGTCCACCAGCGGTGTCTCCTCCTCTGAGAGGCCATCGTCATACAGCAGTGAGTCCGACGGGGTGGACGCTGCAAGGTCCAGGTAGTCCTGGAAGACAGGGATGGCCAGTCACCCCTAGCCCATGATGTCCCTGGACAAGGGTTCTGGATGTGTCCCCACCTCACAGGACAGGCAGAGCCTCTCTCCAGGGTGGCTCTCGCTTTGCTGACACCTGAGTGTCATTTATTTCTTCTGTCTTCCTTTAGGTCTCCAGGATTTTGGGACTGCCAGCGATGTCTGCCTTGCAGGGGAGGGCTGGTGACTGCCCATGCCAGATACTGGCATGGAAGAGCTCATTTGCCACACATCATGTGTGGAAGTGACCTATGTCAAGCAGAAGACGCAGTCTGCCCCTTGGCCCTCCACCTGAAGGGCTCAGAAATGTGAAACACTCCACTGATACTGGCTGTGCCCAGGACAATACCATAGGTGCCAGCTCCCAGTGTGACTGCCATACATGTGCAAAGGGTTGGCACAGACCATGCCGCTCCTTGGCATTGTCTCTGGAGCTGGCTCTTGGAGTCAGGACAGCCCAATTCAACGGACTCAAAGTTCCACCCAGCATTGAACATGCTGTGAAAGCTCTGCTGCAGGGGCTTCATCAAGTATCCTGCATTGTAAGTGTGTAAGGGAGGCCCCTGGTAAGTGTACTAACAGGAACCAAAACTTCTGTACAAGGATGTGAGCGCCCAGCTGGTTTGCTGCAACCCTGGCATCCAGTACTGAATAGTTACTCAAGAAATAGCAGCCCAAGGTCAGCTGATGCACTCACTCCTTCAGTTGTAAAGATGTGTGCAGGCTGACTGACACCTCCAGACCAGCCCTGCTTGGCTCAAACTGGGCTTTTGAAAGTTTTTAAATGAGTTAGCAGAACTGGGAGACTTGACATGGGCCTCTTGAAACCAGAGTGATCTGGCACCTGGGACTCCTGTCCTTAGCCATAGGTGGTGACAGCCTGGGGCTTGTGGAGGAGGGGTTAGAGCCATAGCCCCCCATCCTCTCATCCCTGCTGCACCCACCAAGAGAGCTTCAACCCTATGAGAGATCTTCTAGGATCAAGAAAGGAGCTGTGGTTTCTCTGTGATTTGAGAAGCAGGTCCTTTCCCAACATCACACCAACTGCCTGCCCTGAGGGCAGCATACCCTCCTATAGCCTCCTGGACCCATCCACCACAGCCCAGCAACCGCAGCTCCTAGGGGAAGGCCGGGACTCACTCTGCTCTTGACCATCATCTTTTCCAGGTCTTTGCTGATGTCCGCAAAAACGGGCCTCTTGTCTGGCTCCTGCTTCCAGCACTGCAACATGAGCCGGTACCTGGGGGCGGGGGTGGCGTGGTGGTGAGGATCTGCAGGTCCTGTACAACCACAGCTCTGTTGCTTTGCTAGTGTCTCCCAGATTGTCGGGACCCAGGACATGGCCTTGTTCCAAACCCAGGGTTCCCTTTCCCTCCAGGTTTACCTTCCCTTTCCTCATTGAACATCATAAACAGTGGGTTCAATCAATATTGCTCAAGGGCTGGTAGCTGAGCGGAAGTGCTAGGCTGAGCTTTCGGGTGTGGGTGGCTTATTACACTTCCAATTGATATGTTCCTAGCCTCTGGAGGAGCCCAGGCCTGGCCAATGGACAGAGACCCAGAGCACTCTGAGAGGTGTGATGCTGGTTGGGCACCATGTCCCAGGCAGGGCACAGACTGTGGCACCAGTTTCTGCCTTTGGAAGCCCCTTCTTATCTGTTTTTACCCTGGAACCCTCTAGAACCTTCTGGAACCATCTTTAGCCTTTTGGACACATATGGGACCATCTGACCGAATTGCCTGGTAGGAAATAGGATGGCTCTGATGCTCTCAGGCTGGGCATTCTCCATCACCTGTACATGTCTTATGGGCTCTTAGGCTCACTGCCCTGCAGCCTGCTGCTGTCCCAGTGTCTGTCCTCATGTAATGGGCTCTCTGCTCTGTTACTTTGCATTCCCTGAGGTGGTAGCCCAGCGTTGCTTGGGTAGGAACTGGTTGGCCGTGTCCCTTCCACAGGAGGTCCGGTGGGTGGGGCAGAGGTGGGTGGGGTGGCTGTGTCCCCTCCCACGAGAAGCCCAGTGTCGGCAGAGCACAGCTGATGAAGCAAACCCGCTCACATCTCTTCGCTGCAGTTGTCTGGCCTATCCATGCGGTGTCCTGTCTTCAGGAGGTTGAACAGTCGCTCAGGAGGAATACCAGGGTACGGGTTGCCCCCGAGGGTCACAATCTCCCACAGCAGGACCCCGAAGGACCACCTGCAGTGAGCAAGGGGACAATGAGTGTTTCTTCCTGCCACAGCCCAGTGTCCACCCCACAGCTGCCAGGCCTGCCAGCCGTTGGTGCCAGGAATGGCCTGCTGGCTATCAGCTGGGTCTTTATAGCCCTCTTGTCTTGTCCCGTGTGCCCTGCCTGTCCTCATGGCCAGTACTTTTCTGCCCAAGCTATGCAGAGGGCACTGTGGCCTCAACCACCCCATCTGGACAGCCAGAGCCATACTTACACGTCACTTTGTGTGGTATAAATGTGGTCGAAGAGGGACTCGATCGCCATCCACTTGACAGGAATTCGGCCCTGTAGGGTGCACTCGCGTGACTCTGTAGTCCCAGCTTGGGGTGTGCTGAGTCAGGGCCAGCCACAAGGCCCAGAGCCCCAGCCAGAGCTGCAGCTGCAGGGAGCTACTGAAACGCTGGTGGGAGCTGAGTAGCTGCCTACTGCCACACAGGGCAACTGGTCCCAGAGGATCTGGGGCTGTAGCTATGCAGGCTGCATCCACCTCCTTAAAGCCTCCAGAGCAGTGGACTTAAGGCCACAGCATTTACTGCTGCTCCCCATTCCCAAAAGCATTCTCTGAGACCCTGTGTTCACGTCCACTCCTTCTGGGGGGGGTGGAAGGGCGGCAGGTTGTCCAAGAGGCTGCAGCCTCCTCCCTGCCCTGTATCATAGGAAGGCGCCCCCCACCTTCCCTTCAGTGGTTCTGAGATCTCTGTTGCCATGGAGATCCTAGAAAAAGCAAATAGGGCCCTCAAAACCAGTAGCAGTGGCTCTTGCTCCTCATAGCACAGCTGAGCTGAGCAGCTGTGCCCAGGGTTACTCCTTTCCTCTGGGGTCAGCTCGCGACCCCTGGTCACAAACTCACCCCACCCAGACCATCACCAGGCTTTGGGAAAGTGGCAGATACTGACAAAACTAAGGAGGAGGTCAAGGTGTTGCCCTGGAGAAAGACACTATCAGGACTCCAAAGATTGTGAGCTACAGCCCTACAGCAAGGAGCCTCAACCTCTCCCAAGGCCTGAAGCAGCCTTGTAAAGTGACAGTGACAGCAAGCCAAGCATCTTCCTGAAGGCCTCAGGAAGGCCGCGACATGGAAGGCAACAGGAACAACAGGAACAGGGTCTCTGCAGACCCATGGTGGAGACAGATCAGGGTTGGCAGCTTCAAAGAGTTCAGGGCCCTGAAAACTGCATCTGTCCAGAGGACCTGAGGGCAGCATCACCACTGTGACCCCTTTGGGGCACTCTGTACAGGATACCTTGCTCCTCTTCACGTAGGAGTCTTCCTCATACACATCACGGGACAGCCCAAAGTCTGAGATCTTCATCTTTCGCCCTTCGGCCACCAGGATGTTCCTGGCTGCCAGGTCCCGGTGCACAAGCTGTTGGGAAGGACAATGGGGCCCTCAAGTGAGCAGTGGGTGGGGCTGGACGGGGCTGGGGAGAGATGAGGAGAGCTGGGCATAGAGCCCACGCCTACCTTCATCTCAGCCAGATACTGCATACCCCTGGAGATCTGCCATGCGAAGGAGATGAGGTCACCCATGGTCAGCGCCCGCTCATCCGGGTGGTCCAGGGCACCAGAGTTGCGGCTACCTCCACTGCCCACATAGCCAGGCCCCACCTTGCGGCTGTCCCGGAGGAAACCTCTCAGAGACCCATACTTGGCATACTCCACGATGAGGAGGAGTGGCCCTGGAGGTGGGAATGTGGGGCATGAGGCCACACGACAGGTGGGGCAGCAGCCAGCTAGCGATGACAGGACCCTGGCACAGCACTGCTGGGGTGGCTCTTATGTATGCAAACCATGGAACCCCCGTTCCTGTCCCTGAGGGCACCAGCTCCCTCCAGGGAACAATGGTCACCAGTCCTTACAATATCCTCATCTACTACTGCCGGGCTGAGGGCCAGTGGAGGAGAGAAGGCCTGGGAAGGTCTTAGTGGTCCTGGTTCTGACAGGTGCTGCCCTGTCCCTGCATGCTTGCACATATTCACGCACACACACAAATGCTCAAAAGCCTTGAGCAGCACGGAGGGTTTGAAGATGTATGAGTTGGTCTCCTCGTTTTCAGCTGAAAAATAGTGACAGAGTCCTAATGTGCAGGTCTGCATCAGGTCACCTGGAGGCCACACACACTACACTCAGGATCTGCAAGTCCTTGGAACTCAGCTAGCAACTGCAACCCCCTGGAGACCCATGAACTCCACAGACATGAACCCTGGAGGTACAGGGGTAGAGCCATCGGCCTGCTCACCGTCCTGGCTGCAGGCCCCGTACAACCTGATAACATGTGGGTGGTTGACCTGCTTCAGGAGGTTGAACTCAGACATCAGGTCACGAAGCTCGCTCTGGGATGCATTCTCTGCAAGACAGATAGACAGAGGGCTGCAACCCAGGCCCTGCCACTGTGCTGGGCTGGCCTAGCATCTGTCTCAGGGCACAGGGACCAGGATATCCCCATAGTATCCCACAAGGATGGAGTCAGAGGTAGAGAAGGGGCCTGAGCACATATCCGAAGTACCCTTCTGTGTAGCCCCCTCCTTATCATCGTGACAAGGGCTCTACACCACATGCCATCTTCTCTGTCCTGCATTTGCAAGGCTGGAATCTGGCTATGGGGGAGGCCAATGCCCACGTGGTCACTGGAAGGTGTAAGAGTCTTCCTGGTAAGAGCTCCTCACAGGACCCTGTGGGGTTGGGAGGGCAACAGAAGCAGCACTCATAGCCCAGGATACTACATGTTCTATGGCCTCTCTGCGGGCATGGCTGCCCTGTCCACGTACCTTTCAGCATCTTCACGGCCACTGTGGTATAGCCAGCTCTGCCCTTCAAGCGGAAGGCCGTGGCTTTCACCACTTTCCCAAACTCGCCCTCTCCTAGTGTCTTCCCGAGAACCAGGTCCTTGCGAGGGAATTCCCACTTCGGGTCCTCCTGTGTGGGTTAGGGGGATGGAGGGAAGTGCAGTGAGATCACAGGCATAGCCATGGTGGAGTCCAAGAATGAGGCCTGAGTGAGGAGTGGCTTCCTGGCCTGGCAGTCACCTGGATCTTGACGGTGTCCACAGAGACCTGGTTCTCCATGGAGTCCAGCGAGGGCCGGCGGGCCCCTGCTGAGGAGTAGCTGACCGGGAAGTTCTGGGAAGGCCTGCAGAAGGTCATCTCTGCAGACGCGATAGGCGGCTTGTGTGCATGCTTGTGGTAGCGGTGGACACAGAAGGTGGACAGCAGCACTGAGACGATGAAGGAGAAGAGCACAGCAGCCGCAATCACCGTGCGGCACAGATCGTCACACAGCGGGCCTGTGTGGGTGGACAACCCTTAGCAGCAAGACACCCACCAATGGACCTGCCCCACCTCAGACTACTTTCTCCTGACCACTGTGGGGACAGACAGGTTGGGAGGCCTGCCTAGGTCATACAGCTGGGGCAACACCCTCTGCACCAGCCCCCTAGGGCCTCCAGGAAGTCAGATGTCCAGCCCTGAGGCCCTGGAATTTCGTTCACAAAGGGCAGGAGAGGATACAGAGGCAGTGCTTTAGACCTGGGCTCCATCGTGAGTGTCCCTGGGTACAGCAGCAAGCACCCCTGGTGCAGTCACTGTGGCCTGTGCCTCTCACATCAGATGACTCAAAGGTGACAGCTGGACAGGGACGGGATGGGGTTCGGGAAAGGACAGGTGTCAGAACAAGAGCTCTGTACTGACTCAGCTGTCATCAAAGAGCATGGGGCAGAAGACTGCACAGGCTGCTGTGCCTCTGCGGGGCTGCACTCATGGGGAAACTGAGGCTCGGCAAGGTAGACGTGGAATCTGTTCTCTTCCTAGCAGCCGCATCCTCACCCTGGCTGTCCTCAGGCTCGCAGAAGCACTTTCTTTCCTCTGGGAAGCAGCTGCAGGTGCCGTAGCCAGCTCTGATCCCCCGGCGCTCCCCTGGCTCATGGCCTCCGACGATGCTGCCCCCTGAGGACATATGTGATGATTACCCAGGGTAGCATTAAGCTGAATCCATGAACATGCGGGCTCCTCCCACCCCGTGACCTGGTCTGCAGGCTGAGTTAGGAGCCTCTTACCTGGGAAGGTTGCTAGCTGCCAAGCCCCTAGGCTAACTCCCTGGCTTTTGGGGAGGAACCCAGATTGCCCAGGGTCCCTGCAGAGCTCCCAGAATGCACCTCTGGGTGTTTCAGGAGCAAAGCAGGGGTAGGGTGGCCCACAGGGAGCAAAAGAATGCAGTGCTGCAGGTGAGGCTAGACACCAGGACTACCATGCTGGGGACAAAACCCTTGTCCAGGTGAAAGGCGGAGGAGTAGCCTGGCTCATCCTGTGACATCCAGTCCTGTGGCCATGCCAGGGTGAAACCCGTAGCTGCCCAGGGCACCAGCCTGGGCTCCACTGCCATGCCCAGCCCGCTCCCTACGTATGCATCTGGCCACTGCCCCTGCCAGTCCCGCCATCATCAGCTTACGTAGACAGTCTTGGGGGCAGATGTGGGGGTCCTGGTTCTCCACAACATCACAGTGGCCATCAGGGCAGGTCTTTGTGCTGGGGGAGCAGGTGGAGAAATTTCTGGAGATCCCTGCAGTGTAACATAGCCATCACCTCATGGACACTGCCACTCAGACCCCAGGCCTCCCCATGGCCTCCTAGGCCCAGCCATGTGCCGCTAGCAAGGGAAACTGAGGCCCAACAAGAGAAATCTGATATACTCTTGGCCACTGCTGAGGGCACACAGGGTCCCTAGTGGACAACCATGGTGACAGGCTCACTGCAGTGGAGTGACAGTGGGAGCCACTGTCCTACACATGTACCCTTGACTCTGACCTGCCCCATGAGCAGTGTATCAGCCTGAGTTCCTCTGGTCCTAGTGGCAGAGCCACCTCCCTGCTGCCACAGGCACCCAGTGATTGGCTTGCTAGAGTCAGGCAGGCTGAGTGTGGGATCCACATTTGGAGCCACCTTGTCCAGCAGTACCCCTCCCCTGCTTGGCCCACCTTTGCCGTCACCCTGCCGCCACTCGCATCGGCCAGACAGGGCCCCCAGGCCACCACACTCTTCGCACTCGGGGCGCCTCTTGTTGACTGCACAGGACAGGGGGCAGCCCACTGCCTCGGCCACATCTGAGGAGCAGACAAACCAGGGTCACAAAGGCCATGCTGTTCCCAGGCTGTGCTTGGTGGCCCATAGTACCATGCTGGCATGGGGGCACCTGGGTCACAGGTGGGGCCACTCCTTGGAGAAGGAAGGAGGGATGGGTTGATGACAGCTGCCTCGATGTCACACACACACTGGGGGATCTTCAGTTAAAGACAGACAAAAGTTCTGCACACATCAGTCCCTAACACAGATAGAATGCACTGAACTTCAGTTTCCAGGAACCCTCACTGTGACCCTCCTTGGACTCATTGTCCCAGAGTGGGACAGTGGCTCTGTATTCTGATCTTGGGACCATCATGTGTGTCTCCTGAAGAGTCCAGGGTGAGCCCAAGGCTAAGTGGGAAGTCTTCAGTGGTTCACAGCACATCTGTCCTGGAGCCCCAAGGCCATCTAACTGTACTTGGAAGTCTCAGGGCACTGCATTCTGTGACCTGACACCAAACCGAATGTGGGGTTTTCTACCTACACCAAGTCAGCACTGAAAATGTCCCAAATCTGAAGAATCTCAGATTTAGGCTTGAGGGACACTCAGCTTGCTCCAAGCAACTACATGCTGGCTACACATAACTCAAGTTTAAGTGGGGTTCCGAATCTTATCCAGCTGTTACAAGGTGAGTGCACTGACCAGGTGACAAAGATGTTCCCCCCACAGCCACACTATCCCCATCAGCTTCCTGCCAGGCTTTGAGGAGGCACTGTGATTCAGGCACAGGGAGGAGGCTCAGGCTCCGGGGGAAACTGTGGGTGACTCCCCACAGCCTGGACTCACATGTCCTCTCCACAGTGACCATCAGTATGGCCTGGGCCTGAATGTGGGTCTCCAGGTCGGTGGCCACCACCGTGTACTGCAGCTCATCACACTCGGGCCGTCGTAGAGCCTCTGTGTCATTCACGAACAGGGTCCCTGAGGTGTCCTTAGCTGAGCTGAGTACCCCCAGGGCGCTGCAGTTGGCGCTGGATGCCTGAAGCTTGTACTGGACATGGACACCACTGAGCTCCCGGCAGTGCTCCACACAGACCTTGCCGACCTGGAGGCACAGGGTGGCTCAGCAGTTGTGACTGGCCTCAGACTGTCCCCTTGCATGGCCTGGTACAGTAACTCCCTGAACTTCCCAGGCTATAGACCCGCCTTCCACCAGAGCCCTGCCCAAGCCACTGAGCCATTGCTACCCAGGAGCCAGAGGTGTACACAACACCCTGCCCTGCTGCCTGCCAGTGGTACAACTAATGCAGCACAGACATCTGGTCCCTACAAGACCAAGAAGCCAGCCTGGGACTCTAGAAATGGCAGCCTTTCCTTCTGGAGACGCTAGGCTCCATAGCTGGGCAGCTGGACTTCCTACTTCTTGGCTACCTGAGACTCACAGCTATCACCGTCAGAGCCAAGAGCTCCAGACTGGGCAAAGGTGGGCAGGTCCTGCCCATGGGCCAGAGTCAGCCCTGAGGTTGCCCCACCCAGGCCCCGTGCAGAGCCAAGCACCCCTTCCCTAGGGGAGGGGTGAGGAGCGAGGCTGGATGGAGAGTAGAGCAGTAGGTGAACCTCCACCCATAGCTTCTGTGCTCCCAGCATTCTCAATACCTGACACTGCTGTGCATGCCCAACTGTTCAGAGGCACATCCCTTCCATGGTAGGGATGGCCCCCTCTGGGCTGGTGCCAAGACTAGAAGAGAGAACTGCCAAATCTCTGGGACAAGAGGAGCCAGGCTTGATGTGACCTGAGAGGATGTGCCACTTCCTGAGAGGCCATGCACATGGACAGGGGCTCTGGGCGCAGAAAGAGCTTAGGAAACACAGTGCTCACTCGGCTGTAGGTGTGGAAGGGTTACTTTCCTCCCTCCTCACCTTTAACAAGTACTTGTGGCTTTATCTGTCCACATCTGATTGCTTTCTTTTCCAGCACAAATGCATACACACCATAAGCTTGGGCAGATACCCAGGCTGAGTAGAAGCTAGGCATCCATCTTCCCCCAGAGGGCGCTATTGCTCGAGGCACTATGCACACTTGCAAACTGGGTGAGGTTTGATCCTGCAGAGACCCAGCCTGAAACCTTTTCTGTAAACACCTTTCCACCCCACAAATCTTCCAGGGGCATGTTTCCAAGTGAGTACACACAGATTCACCTGTTATCACTCTTATATTAGGGCCAATTATGATGTAAAGATACCAAGGAGGAAGAGGGAAAAAGCAGGGCTGTGCCCAGCAAGGTCCCCCAGCCTGCCTCTACAGCCCAGCTGGCTACTTGGGCATCACCCAGCCACCTGCCTGCCACCTGATCCTGCGCCCTTACCTGGGAATAACGATGGGCCTGCCTGCTCACAGAGAAGGCATAGGTACTGGGCAGGCGCAGGTGGACGGGCAGCACTGATACGTTGAAGTGGAGGAGGAGGATGCCTGAGCCTGGGCCCTGGAAGGTGGAGTCGTTGACGAGCACATCCAGCTGTAGCATTCGGCTCTCCGAGATGGGCAGGCTCTGGTTAAGAACCAGCTCTGTGAGTGGGGACAGGACAGTGACAACCAGGCTTGGAGCACAGTCTGGCACCTCTTCCCAGATATAACCTGTGAACATGTACTTCCACATGCAGAGCTCAGACAATGGACCAGGGTGACCTCTAAGAGTCAACGTTAGATGCTGGCTGCCCAGCTGAATCCACACCCCAAGAGCCTATCTTTGTGTGCATACAAGTGTGTGTGTGAAAGGTGTGCACTGTGCAGAGGATCTGTACGGTACGTGTACATACAGTGTGCATAGATGCAGGTGTAAACAGAAGTATGAGGTATGAATAGGATGGGTGTGGTATGTCTGCATGTGGTATGTGATGTGTATATGTGGTATGCAGATGTATATGTGGTGTGCAGATATATACAGGCCTGTAATGTGTGTGGTGTACTATGTGTCAGTGCACATAGGGGAGTGTATGATATGGAGTGTGGTGTGTGCATGGTGTACAGACAGGAGCCCACTGTGTGCTCACGGGTTGTGCAGGACGTGTGGTATGTGCAGGACATACACATGAGTGTGCAGTGTGCGTATGTGGCATGTGAGGTGTGTACACAGAAGTTTGCAGTCTGCACAGGAGCATGTGATGTGCACATGCGGTAGTGTGTGAGGTGTTCATATGTAGTATGTGTAGTCAAAGGCAGGCAGATGACCCCCCCCCTTACTGAAGTCGTGCACAGTGGCACGCACGGTGCCGCCGTCCTCAGCCACCACACGGGTCTCGTTGGGTGCGTGCTCCAGGCGGAAATGTTGATGAGCCCAGGGATCTCCAGGCAGCAGGGTACCAGTGTAGCGCCGGACCAGCTCTGCTGAGGCCGGCACCACATCTGCGTCAAACACCCGCAGCATAGCCACTACCGTTCCCTGTGGGAGGTGAAAGAACTGTCAGAGGATCCAGGCCTACTTCAAAAGCCGTGTCCGCAACTTGCTGCCATGGTCCACTGCTCTCCTGCCAAAGGAAGCATCTCCCACAGCCCACTGGAGACCGGTCCTTGCGCTCACCAGAGACAACCCCCACAAATCCCCTACCCCTCGCCAGCCCACCAGGGCCCCCGTCTATAAGATATCCCACCCGCAGCCGGCATAGGCCCCGCCCACCTCTAGCCCGCTAGAGAGCTCTGCCCCACAAACCCACTAGGAGGCGCCAGCCTCCTTACGCAGATTTTTGCAGGTATAGAGGTTCCTCGCTATGGCGCCAGGAGAACCTCCAGATTCCCAGGGAGCCCCATGCCGCCTCTGTAACTGGCATTCCCTTTGAACCCAGGGGTGAGGTTTGCAGCAGCTAACGACCACGCACGCGTACCTCCTTGCGCCGGAAGGCCACCTCTGCACTGGCTGTGTCCGTGGCTCCTGCGACGCTGGGCGCCGAGTCGTCCTCGTCGTACACAGTGACTGGGAAGGGCTTCTGCACCACCTCTTCCGGATGCGCACCGGATCTCACAGTGCACATAGCCATCAGGTCGAAGCGCTCCCTGCGCTCGCGGTCCAAGGTGCGGCGCGTGCTCACTTCCAGGCTGTCCGGGGCGCAGCGAAAGGGGCTGCTGTCACCACCTCCTGGGGCAGGAACAAGCCAGGTTGACTGTAGGGCCTCTCTAGGAGGAGGGGGGCAGCCTTTGCCCCTCTTGGGAAGCACCAGAAGTAAAATCATAGCTCTGTCCTTGATCAGAGTAAGTGGTGGTGCTCTGTGCCCTGTGGAGATTTCACCAATGCTGTCCCCAGGCTGTTGAGTGTGGGCCTGGTGTAGACCCACAGCGGTGTGGCCCTAAGTCCCCAGTTGAGTGGCCTCCATGGCCATGACCACCTGTCCTATACTAGCCTTCCTCAGGCCCAGTTTCCAGAGAGGGTGCCTATCTATCTCCTGGATGCTCAGGAGCATCCTTGGGACAATGATCACCACCCACAGCCCATCAAGGAAGAAATCAAATCCCCTGGCCCCTTGCTTCTCAGGGGCCTGCTGGCTTCCAGGCTCATGCAGTCACACTATCTGGCTCAGGGGTCTTCCTGTCTCCATCTATACCCACAACCCCGTATCATGTCCAAGGCTGGAGTCTGTCTGGCTGGCCCTTTGCAGATAAGTCAACCTTCCATGGCTCCCTTGCCCCTCAGGGTGCCCTCTCAGGCCAGGGACAAGTTGCTGGCCAGCTTTAGCCTATTGCCCGTTCTAGTTCCTGTTTGCCACGGGGCCTCCACCCTGGCCACTTGGCTGAGTCAGTGTCTCCACCATGCCCACCCCATCCTTTCCTGTCCTTTCAGAAGCCACTGGCCCTGGGGATGGGAGGACAACTAGCTGCCTGTGACCTTCCCAGCCACTGCCTTCAGGTCAGGATAGCATGCGACCAGCACAGGCCCAGCAGTGACCAGCCACTTACCTTGCAGGAGCTTGTAGACCACACTGATGTTGGGGCACAGGAAGTGCACGGGCAGCAGACGGAACTGGTGGAAGGTGCCAGGCGGCCTGTTCTCTCGGATTCGGAAGGACACCTCATTCTCTGGGAAGCAGATCTCCCGGGATGAAAGGGAGCTGCAGGCCGGGAAGGAGGCGTTGATGAAGGAGAAGTACACTCGGGCACACCCTGGCCAGTGGCACTCGCCCTCACGCAGGGGTGGGGATGACAGGAAGACAGGGAGGAAGATGGTCAGCAGGGGAAAGCCACCATCTGTGGGGGAGAGAAGAGTCAGGCTGTGTGCAGGCCTTACCGATCCAGTGGGCGTGGGGCACAGAACAGATAGGGGTCCAAGGTTTACATCCATCAGCACTGCCTCCACCTCCCAGCTCCATGCAGGGCCCTGAGGCTGTAGCACCTAGCCTTCCATGCCCACCTGCTGTCACTGGCACTGGCCTCATGACGTCTCCATTTCCTATGGTGGCAGGTCCCCAAGGCAGGCTCCTGTTTACAGCCCACTGCCCTGGGTCTTTGACTAGGACTCACCAAGGACAGACATCCCCAGCCCCTGGAGGACATGTGCATGGCACTCCTACCATGGTACCATGTGGCAGGAAAGCTGGGTTCCAGCAGGATGGGGTTCTCCTGGGCACCGGCTGCTCCTGTCTGCTTATCCCTAGTGTGACCGTCTTTGTCTACCTCCAGCGGTAGTCAGTCATTCCTCACACAAACCCCAGGGTCCTTCCCTAATGCGGTTCAGCAGTGTGCGGACATAGCCAGTTCAGGCCTCCCAAGAAATGCAGGCCCTGAGAAGCCTATGAAGAGCCTGGCCATAAGCAGGCACACCTAGAACCCAGGCTTGCCTCCAGCCACCTCCTGCAAGACCTGGATGGCTGCTTATCCAGCCACCCCTGCCCAGTGACCCCAGCTGCACCAGGGCCATGGCTGGTGTGAACCTGAGGCACTTGATCCAGCCTTCACCAGAGCGGGTTTCATGAGGCTGAGACTCTGCTCTGGCCAGGTCTCCCAGGTTCCCTTTTTCCTAGGACTCCTTGGCCAGGGCTGAGCACCTGCCTGTGGGAGGGAGGACTCTTTAGCAGGCTTTGGCACTGGCTGAATCAAGCCCTGAGGCTTTTCTAGTTCCCTGTAGCTCTTACAACTTCCAAACCCTCAGTGCTTCCTGGAATGTACCCGAGTCCTGCCGTAATGAGCACCTAGACCCTCAAAGGCTCCTTCCCCACTAGCCACGGGCACCAGTGCAATCTTTGCTCCCTGCCTCCACCTCCCTAATGAGCCTGGGGCCCACGCAGTCTCTGCTAGGGCTGTAGAGGCTGAAGCAGTGCCGGTGGTTCTTACTTCGCAGGCTGAGCTGCTCCCAAGAGCCGAGGTCCAGGCTGCGGTTGAGGTAGAGAAGGCCAGTGTTCTCCACACGGATCCAGTCATTTCTGTGCAGCGGCTTGTGGTAGACACCATAGAGATGCTGGCCCAGGTGGAAGCTGGGCACCTCCCCAGGAGCGTCGCGCAGGGCGTGCACGTAGAGCAGTGGTGTGCCAGCCGGCTGGTCCAAGTACAGCCGCTCCCAGTAGGTATCCCTTGGGAAGTACAGGCCCAGAGGAGCTGCAGAAGTCAAGGACCAAGGGAAGAAGGCAGGGACAAGAAAGCCATCAGCCTAAATTTCTGCTCTTGGGATTTTTTTTTTTAAAGGAAGTAAAAATTTTTCTTTGTTATGCTTTTTCATTTTTATTTCTTTTTTTGAGTTCTTACACCAGGAAGACTATACAATATTTACACATATAAAGCTGGTTTATTTCACTTATATGTTCAAGATACATCCACTAATATATGAAGTCTTCTAGTTTACCACTCTTTATAGCTGAGTAATTTTCCATTGTTGATGGGATTCTTTACCTCTGGTGCAAGGAACAGAAAGGGGAGTGCACGTATGTAACAGCTGAAAATGCTTTCATTGCAGAGAGGAGGTGGAGGAGGCAGAAATAAGACCCGTAGCAGAATCGCCATCAGCCACCCCAGAGTGCCTAACCCCAGAGTTTGTGCTGGCTTCCAAGCACATCACAGTAGTATGCAAGGGCACAGGACACCACCAGACAAGCAGGGCGGCAGGTGGTAGGTACCAACAAAGGCAGCCCCGGGGAAGACTGACTGATCCTTACCCAAACCCACTGCTGCCTAGGACCCAGGGGTTCCACACCATTCAGGGGAAACCCCCCCCACATGAGACTTCAATTATATGCAGTATTATTTCCAGTGGCCTCCATGCCCCATTGGTGGATAAATCTGTACCATGAAACCCCACATAGTGAGAAAAGATGTGCTCTTGCAACACGAGGCCACGTACAGGCCTCGCAAACATCACCCAAACTGAAGTCATGGCAGTAGGCCACACATCATGGCTTCCAGAGTGAACCCTGTGGGCAATCGGACAGCTGCCAAGGGGGCAAGTAGTCTGGGAACAGCAGGAGGTCGTCCTGAGGGTGCCAGTGTCCTGCCCTCAGGGGCAGATCATGTGTAGTATCTAACACAGATGTGGCACAGCTGAGACTCGCGTCCTGGCTAAAACACTGGGAAATCAATCAGGCTGAAAGTGGACATGTGAGGACTCAGGATCCTGTGCACGCCTGGCCTGGCCCCACCTGGAGCTCGCTGCCTGTGCTGCAGCTGTGCATGCCCAGATTTTAAAACTGAAAACTGGACAGTGAGTGTGTGTGCACTGTGTACCGCTGGAGGGTGGACAGAGTGTGAAGCTGTGTGGAGGATGGTGTGGCTCCTCAAAACATCACATGCTGATAAATGCATGACCCAGCCCTCACCAGCCCAGCCCCGAATTCAGACTCAGGCTTCAGAGTTGTGTACCTAGGGCCCTGCACAGGCATTCATAGCAGTACTGCTCCCCACAGCCCGAGAGGAGGCCCTCATGCCTCCATCACAAGGGCATTAGCGAGTCCTCAGAAGAAAAGAAAGTTCTGCCAAGGAGTGACACAAGGCAGTCTCAAAGGGGCCAACTCTGCACCCCACTTCTATGAGATAGCAGAAGTGGTCACATCTAGAGACAGAGAGTTGGACAGTGGCAACTTGGGGTGGGGGCTTGGGAATTATCACCCCCTGGACAGAGGTGGATCAAAAGTTGTGTGGGTGGACAGTGGTGATGGTAGTGCAATGTCCACCACAAATGCTCTTCTTTTTCTTTTTTCCTTGTTTTGATTTTTGGAGAAAGGGTCTCATGTGGTTCAAGCTGGGATCAAAGTCACAATATCCTCCTGCCTCAGCCTTCTAAATCCTCTACTGGGATTATAGTGGTCCAGGCTGGGCAGCACTGTGGATATTCTTAGAGGTTCTGAACCAACAGGGTTGAAAATGATTAAGAAAGTCTGAGCCAGGCGTGGTGATGCACTCCTGTAATCCCAGCACTTGGGAGGCTGAGGCAGGAGGATCGGTGTGAGTTCAAGACCAGCTTGGGCTACAAAAGTGAGTTCAAGGCCAGCCTGAACTGCATAGTGAGACCCTGTCTCAAAAAGAGAGAAAAAAAAGAAAGTCTGTTTTATGTGGACCTTTGGCTGAAAAATAGCAAGATATTTTAAAAAATTATTTTATTTATTTTTTTCATGATTTAATATTTTTATTGCTTAAATTTAACAATGGTTATATTACATATTTTCATCATCAGATCAGTTTAGATGAATAGGTATAGGTATATAAGATTGATCAAACAATTAAACATTAACACCTTCAATAAACATTACTTTTTTTTTTCTTTTCCCCTTTCTTTTTTTAAAAGTTGACACATTGCATATTGTCCTCACAATAGTTCTACAGAGCACAGTGTGTGGGCATGACCCACCTCCCTATTGATGTTGCTAAGAAGAAAAAAGAAAAAAGAAAAACTAAAGAAAAGAAATTCTTCTCTCTGGACTAAGAGGAAGCCAAGCTGGGGTGCTGTGGGAGGAAGAACCAAGACCTGTCCAACCTCATTAGAGACCCCATCAGGAGCCACCTCTCTCCCACTGAGCCAGGTGCCAGAACCTCCATGGTGGCACCAAGCTGACCTCCGCCAGCTTGGCCACCAGAAGGGCAGCTCTGTCCATCCTAGCTTTTGTGAGCTGCCAAGCGCACCCTACCTTTGCCTGGGGATTCCACCATGGCTCTGACATGGCTCACACCTTCAGAGGTGGGGGCAGCTCACAGGGCCCAAGAGGATGGGGTGGGTCTTCTGCTGTCTGGAGGACCGTGGGGAGAGGACAATGAGACCAGAGTCCAAATATACTTAAGATGCCTCCAGGAAGCCCATGGCAGACAGCCCCTCCTGTAATACTGACTATTGCTGGAAACAGAACTGAAGCCAGGTGGGCACAGGCTGGTGCATGCTGAGCTGCCTGCCCACATGGCTCCGGCTCGCTGCATACTCTGCTGCATGTCTGCAAATCCTGCCCTGGGCCAGTGAGATAGCTCAGCGGTCTAAAGCACCTGCTTAGGCAACCACAGGCACCACATGCTGTGCCAGCCCCACCCCCAGGGCAGGCTGAGCTGGCCATAACACAAATAAAGTTTAAAAAAAAATTAAGAAGTCAGGCGTGGTGGCGCATGCCTGTAATCCCAGCACTTGGGAGGCTGAGGCAGGAGGACTGATGTGAGTTCAAGACCAGCCTGGGCTACAAAAGTGAGCTCAAGGCCAGCCTGAACAGCACAGTGAGACCCTGCTCAAAAAGACCCCCCCCCCCAAAAAAAATTAAGAAATCCTGCCCACAATCAAAGCAGCCAACTGCAGCAAGGAAACAGAATGAGCCACTAGAGGGTGACACTGCAGGGCAGGGGGCCCCTATAGAGCACTGGCCCACTCAACTGAGGGCCTCAGTTTCTTTAACTGAGGTGCTCTGGGGACAGATGTCATAGCCAGGCCCTCACCTCTTATTAGACATGGCCCCTCATCACCTATTTCCAGGGCCCATACCCTGTCCTGTCCTGTGGGAATGTGGGGAATGTGGGCAGGGCAGATGCTGTGTTCTCAGGGCAGCTCACACTGCAGCCTCTGAGGCCTCACTGTGACCACACACCTTGGGGCCCAGCATAAACCCATTAGGGGCAGCTGAAAAGCGACTCCACACTGCCTGCCACCTGCACCCCTCGCCTTGTCTTTGGACAGCCTCAGCTCTCACTGCTCAGATCATGCCCGTGGATCATCAAGGCAAGCCTGATCCGAGGGACTTGGACTTGTCACAGGTGTATGTGGAACGAACCCACACAGGGTGTAGACACAGCAGGAAGGGACACAAAGGTCCCGCAACCTGAGATCCCCTTACTTCCCTGCTCCTGCTTACCCTAGCCTGCTGAGATCTCTCTGCATTCCACACTGCCCAGGTGTGGGTTTACTAGCATCTGAGTTCAGATGGAATCAGTCTTGGGCCCCTTCCTTCATGCACACACAGGCACACACATGCCTAGCCGCACATCTGGCCACTTGTGTTCACATGCACACAAGTCACACATATGAAAACCTTGCCAGACACACCACGTGTGTTTGTGCATGGGATCGCTCTGTGTAGGCCAGAACCACACCTGCCTCCAGCTGCCTGTGGGGTATAGTACAGGCACACAAGGGGCACAGGTATAGGTATTAGGGCCACAGGTGTGGGGACACAAGGGGTGCAGACTGGGACACCCAGCATACCCCACTCCAGCCATGTGCCCAAAGCATGCTGTGGGTGGTCAATCCTAGCTGTCTACTTCATTGACTTGGGAGCCACCCCCAGAATTAGTAAAGGCACCTCTGTGTGTGATGTTGGTATGGCCTTGGGATCTGGTCCTTGCTTTCTCTTTAGTGTGGCCCACTGCTCTGATTTCCTGGTACCAAGAGCTGAGAAGCTTTGTTCTACCACATCTTTCTGCCATGATATTGGAGCCAACTGACTATAGACTGAATCCTTGGAAACCATGAGCCAAACTGTACTTCTCCTCCATTAAGCTGAGGTGTTGAATTTTGTGTCCCAACAGCAGAAAAGTGACCCCCCCCCCCCCGCACACACCGTCCTTTGACCATGACCCTAGAGCAGTGGCTCTCAATCTTTTAATGCCTTGACCCCGCAATACAGTTCCTCGTGTTGCAGTGACCCCAAACCAAAAAATAATTTTGGTGGCTACTTCAAATTACTGATTCCAATAAATAACATTTCACCATGGCATAGCATGGGTTTAAATATGTATTTTCTGATGGCTTCAGGTGACCTCTGTGTTTTGGTCATTCGACCCCTGCTGGGGTTGTGACCCACAGGTTGAAAACTGCTGCCCTAGAGGGTCTGCTGTGTCAGCTACAGTCCTGGCTGGCCCAGCCCCAGATTCCCTAATGAGCTCTGTCCCAGCGAGGACACCCCTTGCCTGTGCCCTACCTTGGGCTGGTCCACACTCATAGCTGCTGTCATCCGGGCCCAGGAGCTCCTGGGACATGCTCCCTCCTATGACCACGTGGGTCTGACTGATGTCCTGTGTGTTCTCTCACACACACAGCACCATATGCTGCCTCTCACCTTGTGCCTGGGCACAGCACACATGCACGTACCACACCCTTAGAGTCCCCTCGCAGCCTGCTCACTTGCCATCCACAAGAGTGCTGCCCGCTATTGCCCACCAACTCACTGGGCTCTGCTGCAGTCCCAGTCTGGCTGCAGGGTCACTCACAAGACCACACACCCAGTGCCTGGCCAGCGAGACTGAGAACACCGCAGGCCTGTCCCTGGCCAGGCCCTGGAGCAGGCACCAGTGGGGTGAAGATGGGCCCTACCCAACAGGTCCAGCAATGTGGGAGTGGGTTGAACATGTTTAGGGTGATGTTTACTTTAAAATCAAAAGAAACAAAGAAATGTGACAAGGAATGTACTGGGACAAAGTAGCCCGGGTTCTACTTATCTTATACCAGTACAACAACAACATATTTCTATTGCCAAAAGTCTCACTGTACTGCCCAGGATGGCATCAAACTCCCAGGCTCGAGATTCTTCTGTTTCAGCTTCCCAAGGGCTAGGAGTACACAGAGCCTACAGTCTCAGGGAAGGCAGGGGCTGTCTGGGGTTTTGGAGGGGATGTAGCTGAGGCCTAGACTGGACATCTTTTCTTCTACCTCCTTGCCTACAGGCTGTGCAGCCTACTGGAGCCCTTGCCAGTCATGGGCACTGCCTTCTAGCTGAAGGCCCTTCCAGGAATGGTGGTCTGCTTCCCTGGCTGCCCGTGAGCTGCAGGCTTACCGGCTGCCTGCCTTTACATCTATCTATGGCCACTCACACGTTCCTGTGTCCCCAATACCCACCCCTCCTAACCCTGCAGGTGCACAGCCTCTTGTCCTCTCTGCCTACCTAAAGTCACCCACTGTCATCTTTTGGTGCCTGTGTGACCCCTGCCTGACCCTGGCCTTCAGTTGACCATGACACCCACAGACATGGTTTGGCTATGTCAACTACAGTCATAGCTGGCCCTTGCTGCAGCCCCACCTCCACTCTATGCCTGGCCTCTGCTCATCTGATGACCACAGAGGATGAGACCAGTGCCTGGCATGGTCTTGTTGTCCTCAATTCCAGTCTCGGGGAGTTCTCCCAAACCAGGCTCTGGAGGGAGTGAGCCCAGGGACCATGGAAGTCCCAGTTGTGGGCATCCATGAAGTACCCAGACAATATGAGGTGGGGGCACTCCTTACAGCAAGGCCCAGCTCCAGCTCTCAGCAATGCCCCAGAAGCCCCTGAGCAACGTCCAGCACCACGCTGCCAGCCCTGTAGTAGGCCAGGGCCGCTGCCAGGACCTAAGGCCCATGCTTCCCACTGTGTCTCCCTCTGCAACAGTGGAGATGGCGCCACCCTCACAGGATGTCAGGAGCCAAACTGTGCCAGTGACATGAGTTCTCACAAAAGGGGCCGGCACACACAGCCTCCCCGACATCCTCATCCCTTCCTGCATGGTCCCAGTTGTCATTGCTCCCCACTCCCTGGGACCTCTCACCCTAGCACCATCACCCCAAGGCTTTGATTCCCGCCCTTTGACCTCCAGCCTGTGTTATCCCCACCACTGTCACTGCCCACACCCTCATCACCTATCCCACAGCTGTCAGGTATGTCACTGCCTCCTCTGTCCCCTCCATTACCCAGGTGCCAGGGGCAACAGCTACTACCCACAGGTAGAACCAAGGGGCCATCCTCAAGGCACCAAGGTGCAAGGCTCCCTGGAGAAGCACTGGGACCTCCACACCACTGTGCCCATCTTCAGTGCTTGTGCCCATCTCCTACGGCTTCAGGGCTCTGCCAACACAATCCCTGTCTGCAGGAGTGCCGGGTTTCCAGCATCCTGGTGGGCGGCTGGGTGGAGAGAAGATGGACACCATCCCTGCTGACCCAGCATGCCCTGGGCTCTTCCTCCACACTGCTGTCCCCATCAGTGCTAGAACACAGAAGCTGGTACTTGCCTGGTACCCTGGCAGGGTCCTGACTCTATGCCAGCCCAGAGTCTGTTGAGATCAGAGTGGCAGAGCCCATGGGACGAGCACCCAAGGGCATCCTTGGCATAGCCCAGGCGAGCTCTCAGGGGCCCCAGGCTATGTGGTGGGCACCATGCCATCACCCACCCCCCACACGTAGCAGCTGCTGTGCCCCAAGGGAAGATGGACGCGTGCCCACGTGTGACTCCCAGCTGCTGCTGGCCTCATCCGGGCTGCTGCAACCCTTCCGGCTGCTGTGTAAGGAAACCGCCAATTAGGTGGCAATTAACTCCTTCCCAAGACAAGGCCTGGTGGAGAAGGACCAGCCACCCACGTGGCCAGCAGGCACAGTGCAGGTCACCAGACCCAGGCTCCTGGCACTCTCTGGGCCCTGTGCCCCCAGCTGATGGCACCATGCAATGGCCTAGGGGCCATCTTGTACCCTCCTCCAGTGCCATTTGCCCCAATTGGCCCAGTAGCCACAGCTGACTTAAGACAGGTCACTCACTGTGTCCCTGATGCTGGGGACAGTTCCAACCCTCCTCACATTCCTCCAGAATGATGGTGGGGATTGGGGGACGACAATGATGATGGTGGTAGTGAGGAGAATGGGATGGAGGTCACAGAGAGGGAGTGATGTGGAGGGGATGGTGGGGACAAGGACGACATAGGTGTGGGAAAGCCAGGGGCCTCCCAGAGGCAGTTCTAGGCCACAGCCCGGAGGACCGCCCCACACAAGCAGGGAACGCTGCTAGCATCACCATTATTAAGCAGGGCTAAGGAGGAACTCAGTCCCTGCACTGATGAGAACCCAAGGCCTCCTCTGGGGTCATTTAGAGTGGGGGCACCCAGGCCATGTCACTGTGCCCTTAACAGGACCCACAGGTGACCACTGTACATCTCTCTGGCCTGTTTTCCCATCTGCAGAACAAAAAAACCACACTTGACACAAGGCCATCCCAGAGCCCCTCTGAGTACATGGGACTCACAGAGTAAACCTGTGTGTGTGACCAGGATAGTCCCCTGTGGCTGGAGGGATGTGGGAGGACTTAGATCCTTAGGATTCCTTAGATCCCAGGGAGGGACAGCGTGACACCAGGAGCAGACAGGGCAGGTGGCTTAGCCTTGCCTACGCCTGCTGGGCTGTGCGGCGGAGTGAAGAACTGGCTTCTCTGTCTGCAGCTGTGAGTGTGACAGGACTCCTCCCTGGGGCCACTGGGCACAGAATTCCTGCCTAAGGGGCATTCCAAACCCCAACTCCTGCCTGAAAATAGTTTTTCTGGAGTCCACAGAAGTCCACCCCTGTGCCAGTCCCCAGGATGGGTACACATAGGGGTCGCCATGGTCTGTGCACACAGTGCCATCCTTGGAAGGGGACTTGGCTGGCAGTGTGAATCATAGCTGTGGTGACTGTGATAAAAAAACGACCCACTGGTCATTTTTGGTCTGCACAGAGGATGTGTACCCTCAGGGCAGAGGCAGGGGCAGCTGGTTCCCAGCACTACTCCATCCTCAGTCCTCAGGGTAGTGCTGCCACAGTGCCCACACAAGGATACCAGGTAGCCCTGTCCTGGTAGAAGACCAGGGTCTTGAGTGCCAGGCTGCTGAATGGGGCAGCTTCCCAGTCACACTCAGTGGAGGTGGAACTCATCTCTGACTGAACAAGAGAAGACAGCCGGGACCAGACCATCTCAGGTCAAACAGCAGCACAGGACCTGAAACTCCTCCCCCAGACGCACCTGACCAATGAGTCCCGGAAGATGCAAAACGGGGAATCCCAGCAACCCCAAGAAGGCTCCAGAACTTAGCCGGAACCCAAGTTTAAATAATAAGTGTTTCTGAAGGCATGGATACATTGTAACCTTCATGCCCATTCCCCGGGGGGAAAAAAAAAAAAACACAGGAAAGACTTAAGTGATTTTAAATGCCTTAGAGACTTGAAAACAATTGGAAAGACAGCCTTGTATACAAGTCTTGTATATAGCAACCTTGTTTATAATGACAAACCGGTGGAAAACATCCCCACATCCTTCAAGACCAACTGATACCCAGTAGTGGCAAGTCCTCAGAAAGGAGTATTGTTTACTCTTGAAAAGGTGACTGGCCCTGATACTGCTACAGCACTGAGCCCAGTGGAAGCAAACCACGTCCACTGTGAGGTGGGCCCCAAGTCTATCCCGTGTGCCCTACTCAGCTCACTCCCAGATCCTGGGACCAACACGCACCTCCTCTCTAGTACTTTCCCAATCATTACTATGTTTAGGAAATTTCACTTTTCTTCTTTCCCTTTTTGGAACCTCAATGTGAGAATTTTCTGGAATTACCGAAGCATTTAAGGGAAATGGGGAAGGAAGAGAGGGCCTTGCACCCACCAGGCAGGTGCTCTACCATGGAGCTATAGCCTGGACTATCTATCCTCAAAGGTGGCATTGTCCTGCCTCAGCCTTCTGAGGTAGAGGCTGAACACTGTCTAACCTTCCCTACCTCCTGCTCTGGGGCCAGACATATCCATAATGCTTGAGATATGCAAATCCAACATTAGCCTACTCACCCCAACCTGCATGGACCCTGGCCAGGAGGGACCCCCGCCCCATGGGTCTCCTCATGGGCACAGGTGACTGGTTTGCAGTACCTAGGCTGCTGTTCACAGTGTAGCCACCCATACAGCAAGAGCAGTTCAGGGCTGGTTACCTGCTCTCCTCAGGGTTCACAGAGTGGTGTGAGGTCCCTCAGTGCCCTGTGGTGTCACCTGTCACACCATCCAGGAAGGCACTAGCTCTGGTCAGTAGGGGTCCTGGCATAATGGCACCCCTGTCCTCTTGCCCAGTTTTGTCCAGTTCTCCTGTGATCAGCTCAGCCACAGACGCCTAGGCACTGAAGGGGGCAATGTGGGAAGGAGGGAGTTCCACACTCGGAGTGCGGGGAGCCTGGCCTCGACACCTGGCTTGGCACCTCCTTCCCTACTCCATGGGCTCAAAGCCTGTTCAGTGGTACCTGGCCAGATCCCAGACTCCATGCTCTGCAGTCAAAGCACTTCCAGCCCACAGGGCCTGCCAACCCTTCAGACCCTCTCCTCACCTGCAGGTGTTGCCTTCCTGGCTCCCAGCATCACTCCCACTCACACCCTGCCTGCAGCCTGTCCTATGTTTCCCGTCCAAATCAAACATGTGTCCCACAGATGTCAGAGGTCACCTGTTGGGGTGAGCACACCTCTCCCTGGTGTTTGTGGCAGATCCAGTCCTTCACACAAACAACTGGGAAAGAAGGAGGTGAGGGGTAGTGGACACAGTAGGACACAGAGGAGCTGGAGCCTGAACCCAGGCAGGCTGGACCCCTGACTCCCACAGTGCTCACACAGCTGCAGGAGGGAAGGAAATTGCCCTGGTCTGCTTTTCCCCTCCTGCAGTTCCACAGTCAGATGCTGGGTTCTAGGCAATAGCTGACATCAGGCCACATGGAGGTCCGGGGACATCAATGCCCACACGAGACCAGCATGGGAATGTCTTCCTGCCATGCACCTCACACACATGCCCTTCCAGAACCCCCCTGAAGCGCCATCCAGAGACCCAAAGGTTCTCACATGGGTTGTGGCCCAGCACCATGTGTTCCTCCAGGTCCAGGCCCACAGGTGGTCAGCACGGGGCCATGCCCCTCCTTGGGTCCCTCCTGGGTCAGGAATCCACACCTTGGAGAACTCTCAGTCTCCTGTCTGTGTGTTGCAAAAATGAGGCCAAGGCCCTCCTGGAGCTCCTGGTAAGAACACAGGGCCGAGGACCCTTGCTATAAGCCTTCAGGTGACCATGGCGGTAGTCACTGTCCTGTCTAAGACAGGACACAGGGTTCTCTGTCATGCTGCAGAGGGAGAAAGCTGGGGGGGTATAGCTGCCAGGTTCCTCCCTCAGCACCCCTGCTCCATTTCCAACACACACTGTAATTTTTAATTACTTTTTTCCTCCCTTGACTAAGAGGCCATTAGTGCCCCATTAGGTGAAAGCATCCCGTTTTCTCCCACCATCGAGGAAACAGTGATTTACTTAGCCTGGCCCTAAAGCAATTCTGTAGAATAAAGGCAATTTAGCAATGGGGGCCCATAGTCTGCTGGGCTGCCCAGTGCAGGCCCTGCCCAGGGGAATAGGGGCACAGGGAGAATCTCAATCTCTCTCTCCCTTTCTCTCCCCTCTCCTCTAGTCTGAAGGGGCCACCTGGGTAGCTGAGCCTAAACACATGTCACTCTCAGGGTGAGGCCCCCTGTTCCAAGCTACTAGGGGCTGAGGCCGTGCCCAAGAATATGGGGGGAGGCAGGGGTCCCAGTGTTACAGGTTGGGGTGGATAGTGTGTCCATGGCCGACGAGAATATCCTCTCCAGGAAAGGCAGGCCCGAGGCTCGGTATGCCTGCGTGAGTGTGGGACCGTGAGCTGAGGGAGACCCTCCCCAAGAGACCCTTCCTGCCCTGGGCAACAGAGGCCACCCGTGCACTGCGTCCGCTAGAGGGCGCAGGAGTCCCAGCTGCTCCTCCCTTGCACCATGGGAGCCGCGTCTGGACTCAACGCAGAGACCGCCAAGCTTCGACCCTGGTACAGAGCCACGCCGCTGCACACGGGCCCGCTATCCCCTCCTGGGTAGGGTAGAGCCACCATTTCATACCCAGTGCCTCCAATCGTTGTCTTTTGGTCTTCCCGTGGGAAGAGCCCCAAGTTTCTTGGACTGGGAGGCTGTCTGTGGCCTCCAACGCTGTGGTCAGGGGTCTCCACAGGAAGCAACTTGCATTCCTGCAAGCGTGCTGAACACCGCCTGGCACCTATGGCCTCGCCAGGCACTCAGAGGCTAAAGCTGGACCGGGGGTGAGGGTTTGGAGGCGCCAGCACAGGGGCCTCCGGGTCATACTGGCCACAGGCCCACCCTCGTCAGGCTGGACAGAGTTACAGGTGAGAGCCTTCGGCTTGCTTCTGCCTTCTGCCCAGCCTGCTGCCTGATGACTGGGCATCATGTGATGGAGACCCAGACCCAGAAGACCCCACTCCTGTCCCATGAGATGAACAGTCCTCGTCTGCACCTCTGCACTGCGCCCCTCCGGCTCCCTCCATGCTAGGCGGTGGGCAGCACAGGGACAGTGGGGGAAGCAGCCTTTTCTTTCCAGGGGTGCAGAGCGACGCCCTTTTGTGAGGGGGGGGGTCCCTCCTCTCTTCCGGAAACTCGGTTCGTCTTATGGGCTTTGTTGGGATTCGTACCAGGTGGGGTCACGCTAGATAGAGGCCTGGGAGTGCGGCGGGGGCCCCCGAGCTGGACCACATCTCATAACAGACCTGTGTGGGACCCGACGGCCGCACCCTGTGCTGCCCGCGCGGGTGAACAGCCGTGGGTCGTCCAAGGGTACCGGCGGGGAACTCAGCCCAAGCGTCCCGGAAAACAGCTTCTGGACCAAGACTCGAGTGGTAAAGACTCCTCGTGTGAGGTGAGAGAAGACTCGAACCGCGGGATACCTGGGCTGTAGGGACCCCCGAAGAGCCGCGCATAGCGCCGGCGTCTGCGCACCCTCTCATCCGTGCGCCCTGCGTCCAGCGCTCAGGACTCACCTTCGCTGAGCAGCGGCAGCAGCAGCAGAAGCCGCAGCCCCACGGCACCGGACGTCGCCTTCGCCATCGTCGCGCGCGGGCCGGGGACGCGGGTCGGGAGCGGCGCTCAGGCGGGGCGGCCCATGCCGCGGGGCACGGGGTGCGTAGTGCGCGGCCCAGGTGCGGGCGCGGGGCGCGGGGTCTGGGTGCCGGGTGCGGTGGCCAGGATTCCCCAGCGCTGCACTTAAGCTGGCCGCTGCCGCTTACCGCTGCACCGCGGGACTGAGACCGCGGGCTGCGCCGCAGGAGCGGGAGGGGCGGGGCCAGGGGCGGGGCCGGGCTGCGGGCGGGACCAGGCTGCGGGGTGTGTGCGGGGCGCCGGGACCTGGTAGTTAGGGTCCTTCTGCAGTTGGGGTCCCGTGCGGCCTGGCTGCGCCCCCGCGCACAGCTGTCCTCTCGCGGCTCACCCAGTCTGTGGTCCCAACTCACCCTTTCCTGCCGCGCGCAAAAAGGACCCGGAGACCAGATCCTCCAACCGCCGGGGAGCAGACCAGGTCCCCCGCGGCTTCTTAGCGGCGCGGAGAGGGGCGGGGTTCCCGGCTATGCTGTGAATCCCACTTGCGCACACCTCCCTTCAAGGCAGGAGCGGCAGTCTAAGGAGGTGCTAAGGGCGGGCCTCTCGAAGTTCCCACAAACAAATGATGCCTGTGAACGTGCAGATAGGAAGCGTTGGGCCTGCTAGGGAGGTGTGGGCAAGGCCAGCCGTGGAGGGCTCTCTGCTTCTCGTTTCCCACCGGATCGTCCTTGGAGCTCCGAACCCAGGGGCGCAGGGGTGGGGAGGCCCAGGCCTGAGGTGCAGGCGACCCCTCCCCTGCTGCCCCGCCCTCCACCCAGAGCTGGCTGAGTAAGCGCATCACACACATCACAGGGCTCTGCAGAGATGAAGTCAAAGTGAAGTCACTGGGGAGGAGGGGCTGCCAGGAGAGCCGGCTTGGGCCAGGGCCAGCTGAGATGTCCATTCCGCTGCCTATGGTGGGCAGCCAGGCCCCAGGCCTGCCAGCCAGGGCAGTCACCGTCCTGCACCCTGGGCCCTGTTCCACCTGCTCTTTGCCCACAGGAGCTGGAATTGGCAGTGGGGTCCTTCCGGTGATTTGGAGGCACAGGCGGCTAGCCAAACCCTCAGCCTGTGCCCAGGAAGCCCTGCTTAGGGAGGGGACTGGGACTCTGATTGTAGTCACCTCCAGGGCTGCCACTGGGAGAAGCAGGGAGGAAGGAGACAGGGTCTATTTCTGTTTGACAACCCTGCCCAGGAATTGTCTGCTCCTGCATGGACTGAGGTCAAGCTGGGGCTCTTCCACCCCCAGGGGCCCCTATGACACAGTGTGGTCTTGCTCTTACCATCAGAGAATGACTGGGGATCTACTTGTGAACCCCTTCACACATGCTGTGCACACATGTGAAGACCTTGCTCACACATGAAGCCCTGCTTGGGTGCATGTTTCCTGCCCCTATGGGCACCCAGGAAACTGCACAGAGGGAGGGGCATCGAGTGGAAGGCAGCTGAGAAGTTGGGCCTGCCAGCCTGGGGCCTCAGAGCAGGACCAGAGGAAGCTTCCTCACCTGGCTCACAAATGGGTACCATGCTAAGCTCTCTTGCACAACCGTGGAGCAGTAAGCACCTGTGCTACCTGAAGGCCCACCTCACTGCCTCTGTCTTGCTGCTCAGATCCCTTGAGTCTTGATTTTCCCAGCTGTAGAGTTCTGTCTCTTGAAAGAACTATCAAGAGGGCATGTTGGGTCTTGTGTATGGAGTAGGGGCAGTGTTCCATGTCTTGGCCTCGGCAGGGCACATGTGTGTTGTTTTGCTTCTTGATTTTGCAATGCTGGGAATGAACCTCAGTGTCTAGTGCACACTAGGGGAGCACTGTGCCAGGAGCCCCAGCACTGCACATCTGTGCAGAGGAAATTCCTGAGCTGCTTCTGTCAAGCTTGGATTCTGTTGCATTGCATGAATTGCTACCTCTGAGCCTCAGTTTTGTCATCTGCCACTTGGGGACAAGCTCATGTCTTCCTTTGGTAGCTGTAAAGATCAGTTCTCAGGGCATCCTGGAGTGAGGCAGAGCATGCAAAGCATCTCATGGGACCCCATATCCTGCGCAGCCTTGCGGTGGGGAGGAGTGGCTGGAGGCAGGCAGGGCTGCTGTGCTGGACCCCAGGCTGGCTGATGTGGGTATCCAGAGGCACCCAGATGGCCTGGGCAGGGACAGGATCCCTAGCTGGGAATCATGTAGGGGTCAGTCACAGCCCAGCCCTGTGGGCCAGGCAGCAACCTGGAACTGGTGGCTAAGGCCACCTAGAGGCGTGTGGATGGGGTGTGAGTTTCTCTTGCAGGTGGCGTGACTCTGCTGGGAAGCATAGAAGCTGAGGTACCAGACTGCCTGGTGCCTCAGTTTTCCTCCCTTGGGTGCTAAGATGGATCAGGTCTGCTTTTCCCTGCCCCTGCTACTGGTGGCTCCCTTCCAGGGCAAGAAGAAAATCATGACCACCCCTCTGGGCTAGAGGACAACCCTAGCAAATATATCCTCATTAGCATGCATGCCCCTTCCAACTCTTAGGAGGCTGGCCAGGAGGACCGTCATTTGCACTTAAATGGACCCTGAGGTGGCCAAGTTTATTAGGATTGGGATCCACAGTGTCTCCAAAGCTGTAGAGCTCAGAGGTGAGGCTTTATAAGATGCCTGGATGATGAGGGGAAGGGTCCGATCACTTTAGGGGATCTATTTGCTGAGCTGATCATGGTTGATGACATTCCTGAGAGGCAGGGTTTCAATCAAGGGAGTGGATCACAGAGGTGTGACTGTGAGGACCCTATCTGGGCCCCAGCACTCCCTCCCTCCCTCCCTGCATCTGGGCTGCTCTGCGGGCAGCAACTTTGCTCTTTGATTCCCTTCCTCCATGACGCATCCCCTCACCTGAAACCCTCTGCAACCTCAGTCCCAGACACACCATTTTTCTCCTGTATTGCTGATGTCAGGAGAGCTGATGGAGAGAGTGCCTGGGTTGAGCCCCAGATCCCCAGTCAAAGCAAGCCAGGCAGGTACTGTCCTCATGGAACATGTAGTCCAGCCAGAGGTGCCTGGGCTTCTTGTCTTCTCTGCCCTGTTACTCTCCATGTGTCCCTTCCGAGCCAAGTTTCTCCTCTGAACTTTCCTGTCCCTCTGCCACCTTTTCTGCTCTATTGAGGTGGCTTTGGCAGCATGGGGTGACTGCAGGGGATGCCCTCAGCAGACTGCTTTTCTAGACTCTCCATCTAAATTGCCTGGGGGTGGCTGGGGAGAAGCATGGTGTGAGGTGCTCATCTGGGCAAGTTACCCACTTTGGGCCTTTGTGGAAAGGCAAGTCCCTCCTCCCCGAGTTGCCTGAGCCAAGCTGGCCAGTCCACAAGGAGGCCCAGACAGGTCACCCTTATTAATGCCGTTCATCTAGCAGCTTGAGGGGTAAAGCCAGAGGACGTTGCTAGGGCAGCACAGCAAGCCAGGTGGCCCTAATCCCAAACCACCCACTTCCCTCTTCTCTGGGCTTCCCACCTGCCCAGGTAATAACCACACCTGTGTGGGAGGCACAAGCCCAGCTGCCACAGCTAGCAGCTGTCTTCCACCTTTCAGTTGGCCCAGGCTTGAGCCCTGCTGGAGTAGAGAGCCCCAGACCCCCAGAGCTGTCTGTGTAGCAATAGACCTCCCAGTGACCTTGAAATCATATGCATGGGAATAGTAGTGTCCTGGGCTCTGCACACACCGCATTGCTGGGCCTGCCAGTCACAATGAAAGCCCAACCTGCTACTACCTCTGTGCCTACCTAGAGCCAGGAGCTCAGTTGCAGGCCAGTTCGGCAGATATGCCCTGAGCTGCCTCTCAGAAAAAAACATCTCCCAAGGCAGCTTCATAATCTGCCTTGTAATGCAGATTTAGACAACTTTTTACGAATGCACTTTTAAAAATAGGTCTTAATGGATGCTTTGCAGTAGTTACAGTCCATTGTGTAAATGCAAACAGAAGGCTTTTTGAAAACATGTATTATTGATCAGAAAGGCAGCAGCAATTAGGGGCCGGTGTGTCATATTGTTCAATATACACTTCCTATACAGCCCTGCTGGACGCACTCATAACTTTCTGACAAATTATCCTGTCACTGGGAAGCCCTTTCTCTTCCTTTCAGTTTCTGGAAGCTAGGGAGGCCTGCCCATCTGTTATTAGCTGCAGGTAAATGAAAAATTAAGCTTACATTGTCATCCAGAAGCCTATTTATGACTTCTCAGGTTTCCAGACTAAAATGGCAAGGCCTTCAGGTAAGATAGATGATGCTTTCTGATTTCATCTCCAGTTCAGTGGACCCAAAACACAATCAGGCAGTGCTGCCGGGACTGCAGTCACTGAGGACTGTGGAGAACCCACGCATGGGGTCCCTGTGTTTCTCTTTCCTATATGTGGAACCTAAAATGATCAACAGCAACTTTTTCTTGATCACAAATTCATACTAGCTCTTTCCCTAGTCTGTATGCAGTATTTTCCATTTCACCTTCTCAAACAATCCATTTAGTTCATGGGCTCGCTATATTCAGAGTCCGTTTCTAGAGAAAGGGCTGCTGATGTAAGTAAAACAAAGCCCCCCCACCACGATCCCCTGAACAGGAGGCCACACAGTGTTTACCTGCCCAGGGAGAACAGGGGCTATGCAGCCTGGACCTCCCACCCCGGAAGCTGACTCTGGGGCATGAGGCATGGGGCATGGATCTGGGCAGAGTGCCAATCTGTGGACACAAGGAAGTGGTGAACATGCGTCTGGAGTCCCACAGTACCCTAGCAGGCACAGGCACTCCTGGCCACCCCTCAGCAGAGCATCCCTTTGCAGAGCAAGCACACCCACCTTGGAGTGCTGATGAGCTGAAGTACATGGCTGTAAGGCTCTTGCCTGGGCACAGTGGCCCAGCTGGTTCAGCCCGGCACTGTCAGGAGCAGAGGCAGGAAGGCTGCAAGCTGTTGTAGGGGGTGTAGGACGGGGGCAAGGCTGGCAGCTCCCACCCCAGCCTGGCACCCACCGGCCTGTTCTGGGGGATCTCAGGGCCCTCAGCCACCTTCCTTCTGTGAACCTGCTTAGAGTCCTACCAGGACTCCCGCACCTGTAGACCCTCTCCACTCCCTGGAACTATAACCCAGCTGACCACATGCCCTGGAATGCTCTGACCAGATGGACAGGTTCCTACCCATGTTGTCAGAACACTAGTGTAACACAGGAACTGAAGTCTTAATTTTGTTGATTTTAAAATCATGTAAAACCTGATAGCCACTCATGGCATAACACTGGGCAGTGAGTGCTCTTCTACAAGTGAGCTCCCAGCCTCTCCTGGGTGCCTGAGTAAGGGATTCCTCACCTTCTCCAGTGGAGAGGCAGCAAGGCATAGCCCAAGAGAGTCCCAGCCAGTCTAGGCCGTGGGGTCAGTGGTGGCTTAAAGCTGCCACAGCTCCGAGGGCAGGACCATACTTTGGGGTACATCTTATCACCCGCCCCCAGGGGATGCTGCCTTCTGAATACAGGCTCAACTCATGACCTCCTGATGCTCTTTCCTGTGCAGCCCATAGGGCTGCCTTTTGGGCCTCTTTGGAAGTGCCGAGGGGCTCATGTGTATCATGATGTGGTGATGAATTGCTGGCCAGGGATCTAGGTCTGTGGCTAAGGCTGGGACTTTGCTGCCTGCCCCTCCCCACTTCCTCCTGGCCTCTGCCACTCAGCTTTTCATCCTGTCCATCAAAGTGGCCCTCTTCCCATCCCTGCCCAGTGCTCTTTGTGGGGGCCACTGTGGGCCCCCAGTTCCTCATAGTCCTAGGTGCTGGACTCATTTGTAGCCCTGAAACATATTTGTAGCTTGGTGACTCCTGTCTCACTGTCATAGTTGTCCCTATACCTGGTCTGTCTTTCCCTGCTATGGAGACCATGGTTCACTGATGCCAGCTGCTAACCCCGTGTACAGGTGAGGCCCTCATGCATGGTGCCCAGATGGGGGCGGGGGGGGCAGCAAGTACTCTGTGGGTGGGTGAGCAGCGGAGCATCTCCCATAGCCTCACTCTCTCTGCACCCCTCTCCCTCTGGGAGTCTGGGTGCATATACAGCAGCTGCAGGAAACAGAGCAGCCCTGAGCCAAGAGAGAGCAAGGCGCCCCAAATGAATCACCTGGAGCCCAGCGTTTGGAGCCCAGCGTTTGGGTCTCCAGCCCAGCGTGCTGGAGACCAAACACAGATGCCCTTTAGATAAATATGTTTTTTGAGAAGCATCCTTAGGTAAAGCTTATGGCTTTAATAGGTTTTTACTGTCAGACAGGCATCAGGAGATGTTTTGTGGAGACTCTGAAACTCAGGAACACGTTCTTCTCTGTGGTCTCAGGAGCTGAGCACCTTAGGTCCCAGTGTGGGCAGGGAGTGGGAAGGAGCCACTCTCTGGTCCTGGGTCTGGCGGGGCTAAGGTATGTCTAGAAAGGTCTTTGGGCCTCGGGGCTTTAGGAGAGAGCTGGTGCAGGGATCTCTGGACACCTGGTTATTCACTGAGCACACTGTAGATCCTACTCCTGATGTGGTCCTCAGGGACATGGGCGTGGGTGTCGTGCTCCAGAGGTGGCCACATTCTGCAGATTCCATGTGGAACAGAGCCCAGGAGTGGGAAAGAACTGAGCTCATTGTGGGCCCTGTGCCAGAGCCGGAAACAGAGGAGAAGGTCGGATGCAGTCATGTCTGGAAGGTGCTCCTTCCGGCCCAGGGACTGGCCCCCACTTGCCTGCCGGGGCTCTGCCAGCCCTGCTGCTGCCCTTGGCGCACCACCCTTGGAGGACCAGGCTGTGGAGGGCAGGCAGGTGCCCAACTCAGACCCCAACCTAGATCTCCCTCACCTGGATAGAGCCAACACTCTGGCACAGAACAAGGTGTTAGCCAGTACCCCTTGGGCCCTTGGCGCACCACCCTTGGAGGACCAGGCTGTGGAGGGCAGGCAGGTGCCCAACTCAGACCCCAACCTAGATCTCCCTCACCTGGATAGAGCCAACACTCTGGCACAGAACAAGGTGTTAGCCAGTACCCCTTGGAGGCTGGTGGCTATCTTGGCTGGGCTGGCCATGGTAGCTCAGCTCTGCAGTGCAGTGGTCAAGGTGGTAGGGATGCCCTGAGAGGAGGGCAGGTGGATCAGAACTGCCTGGAGAAGCCTGAGCCCAGGGCCAGGGATTTTGCCATCTTTGGGACCTCTGCCCTCTAGCCCAGCCCATCAGAAGGATAGAGTGAGGCCAGGGCTCCTTCCTGTTCTACCTGTGTGCCTGGGCACTGCAGGTGTGGGCAACAAAGGGGCAGGATGAATGGAACTCCTGCTCCATGTGGTGCCCTTGTCCTCTGGGGTCCTGCCTCTACCTACTCTATCCCTGGGACATGCCAGGGGCCTGATTGAAGAATATAATAGGTACATAGCGAGGTGGAAGACACAACCTTGGCCCTTCGAGTATGGCTCTGCAGAGCCTCTGTGCACAGCTCCTTTCTTAGTAACAATCACGCCTTCCTTGGTTTCGTCTCACATGCAGTTTTTAGGAGGGTTCAGGGCTGTGGTTGGTCACAGTGGTGCAGTCACTCCTGGGTGTCAAGCACCTGTCTCCCTCAGTCTCCTCATAGTGACCTCCCACTGTGTGTCTGAGGGACTTTGGGTGCATAAAATCAGTCCACAGTGCATGCTTACATCCTCGGTAAGACTCAGGATGGCCCTCAGGCTAGGTAGAAGAGGCAGGGCCTCACTCCAGAGCTAGGACACTGAGGGGCACCAGCAACATTCTTGGAAAGCTCCTCCAGGTCCTGCCCCCATCAGGTATCGGGAGCTGCCGGCCCTGCCCCGAATCTCACACCTTGCTGCCCCCACATTCAGGAGTGCATGGCGGGCTGACCAAGAGGGTTCTGTCTTGTCCTCAGCACCCTCTAGATAGCTGCTGCTGCCACCCCTCGTAGGCCCAGCTATCCCAGGCTGTCCCCATGGAGCGTGGCAGTTGACACCCAAGAAAAAATTGTAAATCAGTGTCTGCCAGATTCAGCCCACGGAGCACTTGCTGTGGGCCTGAATCTGAGCACCTGAGCTTTTCAGTGAGTTCCTCCTGGGCCAGATTCATTTCCTTCCTCTATTGTTCTTTTTTCTTCCCTGGGGCAGAGACACCTGAGGACTGCATGTGGTGCTGTGAATGGGTGAGTGAGGGTCACAAAGGAAGCTGCCCCACTGCCAAGGCTGCATGGAGGGCAGAACTTCCTCGACACAAAGCCTCAGGCCTCGGAAATAACTAAACCCAGGCCTGTGTTGAAGCCACCATCATCACCCATGCCTGGTACCTACTACTACCTGGGAGCCCCTGGCCATGGGCACAGAATTTGTAGCTTCCCCAAGACCAGAGGGAAAGGCTTCACAGGGCTGTTGAAGGCCAGCATAGGTCACATGGTGTGACACATAGGGACAGGGGTAACAGTGTACTCAGGAGTCACCAGGAAAGGTCTGGTGGGAGGCAGGCAGTTGATGGGGCCTGGTGAGGCCGGATGATGTGTTCCAAAGGACATAGGCATTGCAGGCATATGCAGACCCTCTGCATGTCCCCCGTGCCTGGTCCTGGGCAGAAGAACCCACTGCAGGGCACTCAGCATTTTTGAGTGGGTGCTGTACCCCTGTCTGGCCTTGTGGAGCAGGGTGGAGCGCTCAGATAGAGCAGGTACAGAGGGGAGAGGCCACTCTGAGCCAGGCCACATGGGCATGCCACAGCTCTGCCAAGGCCACCAAGGGCCTATGCCTGAGAAACCAGGCTAAGGTTTCCTTGATGTCCCCCCTGGAAAAGATGGTAACACGACATGACACAGGACAGAGCCACAGCCTCACCAGGCCTCCACCAAGGAGCCATGCCAGGGCCACGTGGGCATGTAAATCTGCTAAGTGGAGGGACAGCAGCACTGGACATGGCCTCTGTTTCCTCACTCTCGGCCGAGGATCTGCAGCCTCTCAGTGGCCAGGAGCCCAAGTGGTGACAGCCAGCCTTGGGCTGGAATCTGGCAAATTGAATTGTCCTTCCTTTCTGGCCTCATGGGAGAGGTATGGCATTCTCCACACACACAGACCCACCAAGATGCAATTCCCACAGGCTGAGAAATGGCAGGAGCTTACCCATCTGACAGGGGCTGTGTGTGAGGGAGGCAGGAGCCTCTGCCCAGGGTGGTGGGCACAGGCTGCACCTGTCCCTCTCAGCCTCCTTGTGAGGAGCTGGGTTGCACATTGTAGCATAGCACCCATCTTCTCCAGCGTCCACATAGCCCGCTGCTTCTGGAAAGCAGTGCTGATGCCCAGGCAGGCTTTGGGCCCCAGCCAGGGCAAGTGTGCTGGAAGACCGGTGCTCTCAGGAGACTCCTGCCCTTGAGCTGTAGGTGTGTCCGCCACCCTGCCTGCCAGGTGAAGGCACAGTGGCCAGTGTTGAGCTGGTGAAACCTGAAGACAGGTCACAGGTCTTATAGCCAGAGACATGGTCACAGGTTTTTCTACTCACAGCTGGACTTTTCTCCTGCTTTCCCCATCTGGCGCTACCCAGATGGACCCCAGGAGCTAGGACAGAGGCACTCTCAGGGAGCTTTGTCACCACCCTAGTTGAGGCCCTGTGGGTTTCCTGATAGGGTGGGCAGCAATGGCCCTGTGAGGTTTTCTTACCCCCTCTGCTGTCAGCACCCTGAGGCCAAATGTTCAACGTGGTTCCCATCTGTGTGGAAGTAGTAAGCATGGTCCAGTGGCACAGTTCAGGCAAACGAGATTTAAGTGGCACTCAGTAGGGAGATTTGGCTCGTTCTCCTGATAAAGGAGCAAGTGTGGCTGGTATTTCCAGTTTTCTCTTGGTGCCCTGCTTTCTATATTGAAGGTGGCAGTCATGCCAAGAGCTGAGGCAGCCACGATGCAACCCTGAGGCAGAACACGTGAGAGGATAAACACTTGCTGAGACAAAGCCCTACTGTGGCTATGGTCCACCTGCTGACTCAGGGCCAGAGGTAAATTCTCTACTGTTCTCCTAGGTGGAGGAGGAATCTAGGTGTGGAAGCTGCAGTGCTTGGAATTCCTGTGGCTAAGGGCTTTCCCAGTGATACGCACCGCCCCTCTTACCTCATGCAGCACCACACCTTTGTTCCAGGCCTGTGACATTTGGAGACAGACAAGGATGCAACAGCTGTGACCACCTGAGTGGCAAAAGCCAGGCCATGTTTCCCACTTACCTGATGTATGCGCTGTTGTCTTACATGCTGGGTCTCTGTCTTCCAGCTGTCCTCTGGGGACTGTGCAGATGGTGAGGCTGAGACATAGGGAGGCTCAGGAGTGTGCTCAGGCTGGCGAGCATGGGGGCAGGACTCGGGCTGTCTTCCTGATCATGTCGGGTTCCCATGGCCACCATGCTCTATTCACATATGCACTTGGGGGCCAGGATCAGAGCTGGGAAGCGGGAGGAGGGGGACTCTACAAGACCACCAGCACTCAGAGAACACAGCCAAGGACCCAGTCCCCCTTTAGATCAATGACACCTTTCCTGTGTCACCTTCCCAGTGTCTCCTCCAGGATGCGTGGGTAGCACGGATCTCCTCCACAAGTGCTCAGGGAGTCCTGCGACCCTGGGTGACTCAGTGTGGGGCTCGGTTGGGTTGTGCAGAGCCAGTTCCTCCAGTTGGGCAGCTCTGTGCAGGGTCAGGGTCTTCCCTGGGTGCCGTGTGAGACCAGGGGGAACCTAAGAGCCTGTGCCCTGTGCTCTGGTGGGCTTCACTCTCCAGCAGTTTTTATTTATTTATTTATTTAATTTTATTATTATTATTATTATTATTATTAGTCTTTTTGAGACACGGTTTCACTATGCAGTTCAGGCTGGCCTTGAGTTCACTTTTTTAGCCCAGGATGGTCTTGAACTCACACTGATCCTCCTGCCTCAGCCTCCTGAGTAATGGGATTATAGGCATGCACCACCATGCCCGGCTTTTTTTTTTTTTTTTAATGTATTTGGTATAGGGTCTCACTATGCAGCTCACACCCATAGTGATCTTCCTGATCTTCCTGTTTTCACCTTCACCAGTGTTGGGATTACAGTCATGTGCCATCATACCAGGCCTTGGTGGTATTGAACCCTAGTCCCTGTGCTTGCCTAAGCAGATGCTTAGTCTGCTGAGCTATCTTGCTGGCCCTCTCCAGCAGCTTGGCTCAATCCAGTAACGCTCATCAGTCTTCATTGAAAGAAGCTTGGATCCTTGGAAAAGAGATTCTAGAGTGGGCAATGGGAAAAAATGAGGCTGAGCACCTTGTTGTGACAGAGGAAGGAAGTCTTCCCAGAAGGTGGGGACAGCTGTAGGGCACAGGCTCAACCTGGGAGACATTCGGAGCCGCTCAGTGAATGGGATCGTGAATTACAGCTGTGAAATGAAATGAAATGAAATTCCATGAGTCCGTAGTGACACCAAGGAAATGTGAAAATGGGGGCGCCTGTGTGCATAGCGGGGTGTCAGGTAAAACATACAGGCAGGAGTCCACAAACACCTCATTTGACCCCAGCCTTACTGATCATTTCAGGCGAGAGTGTTAGCAGATGCTGAATTTGCTGATGGTGTGGGAGTCTCAACAGGAGCACGGATCACAGCACAAAGTGTCTGCCCACAAAAGCACACACACATCCCCAAGAGGGGAGCAGTGCCTGGGCCCCCAGGCAGCCTGTGGAGGGCTGCTTTATCCTAGTGACCAAAGGCATCTGCTCAGCAGTGGGAGGAGCATACTGTCCACCCACAGGTGCAGCCTGTGTCCCTGCCTAAAGCGCAGGACTTGGATTTGACCCTGAGGAGCTCATCAACCCAGGTTTTGAGCATCTTCCAACTTATTCAGAGAGCTCCCTTCCAAGCATCCTCCTTGTGAAGGTAAGGGAGGGTGGAGGCATCCCCAGATTTCGGAAAGGGACCCAGGAATGGTCCATCGTGGCAGGTGATCCTGGATGGAGAATGTCACTATCCAAGGTGAAGCCAGGGAAATGCGGAAACCCAAGATGGCTTCTGATGAGAGAAATGCAGGGGCCAGTGCAGAACACATGGTGGTGTTTCACCAGTGCCAACTTGCCTCAGTAGTACTGCGCTTAATAAGAAAAAGCAAGACCTTGCCTGCAGAAGGCGGAGGTTGAAATATCTGGGGGTGAGGAGGCATGGAGAGATGGGTGTGACATACCACCAAGGGGCTTAGGAAAGAAACTGCATGTGTGTGCTCATATGCAGAAATACACGCCTGTGTGTAGATGTGTGTTCATGTGTGTGAGGAAGGGAGGGAGAGAGAGAAAAAAGCGGATCTGAGGAAGTGGGACGGGGCTTCGCACTGCGGCCTAAGTTTGCTGTAAGCCTGAGCTGTTTTAGGAACAGAGAGACACCTGCCGGTGTTTTACTAGGCCTTGGGCTCACCGCTAGAGACCGTGAGCATGTTTCCACATAGCAGATGCACGTAGTTCTTTTGTGAATTGTCTCTACTCATAATCTAAACTTTTAAAAATTAATTTTGTTTTGATAAATGAGACGCTTTCTGCTTTGCACACTGTGTGGTTCCCTCCCAGCTGCTGTTGACCTCAAGCCTGGGCGGTGTCCTGTGTTGGCAACTGCCACCCTTCCCTTGCCATCTTCCCTCCTGCCCTCTGACCTCCTAACAGGGTCTTTTGTAGAGCAGAGGCTTTGAATTTTTTTATTATTATTATTATTTTTTTTTGCAGGACCGGGTTCAAACTCATGACCTTGCACTTGCCAGGCAGACACTTGTGCCACAGAGCTATCTCCCTGTCCCCGAGGCTTTGGCAGAGCCATCTTACTCATATTTCTTCTGGTTGTCAAATCTGTGTTCTCTACTTTAGTGTCACATCTAGAAACTCCTGACTAGTCCTTAATATCAAATAGCTTATTGTTTTTTGGGGGAAATTTTTAGATTTTGCTTTGTGTTTTGTGGTTAGCTCCACGACTCTCGTGGAATAGGTTGTTGTGAAAGGACCATGCTTAGCTGGAGGTCTGTGCTCTGACCGTGGCTGTCCATGTACCCAAGCACCACATGGTGCAGATGATCCTCCCTTTACTCCTTGCTTGTGTGCCTTTGCAGTAATCCCTTGGACATAGGTCAGCTTCCAAGCTCTCTCCCACAGGCTCATGCCCCTTGGCTCTAGACACATGGTCATGGTCTAATATCAGTGTAACAAAGTTTGTGAGCAAGTGTGTTATGGTTTGCTTCTAGATGTCATTCCAAAGCCTCATGCAGTCATGGGGGCAGGCTTCCAGAGTTTATGGTGCGTTCCTGGCCTACTGCTGGGATTATGGGTGTGAGTGCTGCACCTGGGGTGGGCAGCCTGCATGCAGCACGGGGTGGGGGAGAGAGGCTTGCTCTTGCTCCTCCGTTTTTGTTCTTGTTGATTTTGCTGTTTTCCATGCCATGAACTGTTGCCCTCTTCCATGTGCCACTCTGTCCTGGAGCCAGCCAACTGTGGACTGAAGCTAAGTAAACCTTTCCTTCCTTAATTTTGGATGTTAGGTATTTATCTCAGCAACAGGAAGAAAGCAACCAACACAAGGTGGGATGCTTCATTTCAGTTGCTCTTTTTTCAAGAGAATATTTATGCTATTCTGGTTTTTGTCTTCCCATACATGTACTAAGATAGTCTTATCTGCATCAGTCAAAGAATTTCCTGACATTTTTACAGGGTTGTGTTGTACTTCCAGGTTAATGTGGGAAGAAATGGTATCTTTCCTATGGGTGGGATTTCTCTGCAGGTCTTTGTGTGTGTGTGTGTGTGTGTGTGTGTGTGTGTGTGTGTGTGTGTGGTACTAGGGATTGAACTCAGGAACTTGCACTTGCCAGGAAGGTGCTTATGCCACTGAACTATCTCCCTGGTCCTCTCTCCAGGTCTTGACATTTGTGGGTCTTACACCAAAGGTAAGTTACCAAGGGTGACTGTAAATGTTCCTGCATTCTTAATTTCAGTGTTCACATATTCTTTACGGACAAAGGATCATGTATACTGTCATATTCTAAAGCTTACTGGGATTCTTTATTAGTTTTAAAAGGTTTTTCCTTTGTAAATGAGAAGTCCTTAACATTTTTCTATCTCTAGTTGTGAGGGTAGTTTTCTTTGTTTGTTTTTGGTACCAGAGATTGAATTTAGGACCTTGCACTTGCCAGGCAGGTGCTTATGCTGCCGAGCTATCTCCTTGGCTCATAGTTTTGTTTCTTACTTTCCATCCTATGTTTCTTTATCTCCATTTTGTTCCTTCACAGCATGACTAGAACTATGGAATAGGACAGGGGACCTGGAATGTTTGTGCCTTGGCACAGATCTTGGGACAGTATTCAGTCTTTTGGTAATGACCACAATCTGGCTACAGACATTTCTTTTTCATTTGTCTTTATCTTTCCTATTCTTTTCCTTCCCTCCTCCATCTCTTTCTTGCTTGCTTGCTTGCTTTCCTTCTTGCTTTCTTCGCATTCTTGGATCTTGAGCCAAGGCCTCTTCAATAAACTATGTTCCCAACCTTCTTTAAAAATTTGAGACAGATCTGGCAAAGTTGCTGATTTACCCTGGCTGAGCTTAAACTTGTGATCTTCCTGTATTATTAGCCCTCACAGAGCCCTGGAATTGCAGGTGCATGCCACCCTGTCCAACTTTGTTTTTCTTTTTGTAGGTGCTCTGTATTAAGTTGAGGAAGTACCCTCTACTACTTTCTGTGTGTTTCTAAAAAAGGAAGTGAGGGCCAGACATATACTCAGTGGTGCAGAGCCTGCCTGGTAAGTGTGAGGCCCTGAATTTGATTCTTGGTACCAACAAACAAAATAGAAAAATAAAATGAGGAGTGAATGTTGAGTTTGTGAAACACATTTTCTGTATGAACTGATAGGGTCATGTAATTTCTGTTCCTTGTCTTGTTTAAGCAGTGGATTTCACTGAATGTGGGAACTGGGCTTACCTTCCTGGAATAAACTCTTCTTAGCCATGGTTTGCAATTATTTTTTGTTTCTGTGCCACTGACTCCTTTTTGTGTTATTTTGCCAAGCAGTTTTGCATTTTTATGTTCAAGAAGATTATGGATCTAGTCTTTTCAGCAGGTAGCATTTTGTCACCAAACTGATGCTAGTTTTGTAGAATTAATTGGGAAGATCTTCCCTTTTTTATTTTTTGGATCTGTAGAGTTATTGTGAATCCCTTTTTAAGTATCTGGGCTTAGATTTGTGTGTGTGTGTGTGTGTGTGTGTGTGTGTGTGTGTACTTAAAAATTATAAACTCAATCTCCTTAATAGTCATAGGCCTATTAAAATTACCTATTTCATATTTTATGAATGGTGGTAGCCTGAGTTAAACAAATTGGTCAATTTTGGCTATGTCATCAAACTTATTTGTAGGTTTTCCTTATGATCCTTTCAATGTCTGTAGGATATGTAGCGATAGCACTTTTTTCATTCATGATGTTATATTTGTACCTATTCTTTTTTTCCCCCTGTCACTCTGATCCAGGTTTTTGTTGTTTTTCTTCTTTCTTTCTTTCTTTTTTTTTTTTTTTTTTTTTTTTTTTTTTTTTTTTTTTTTTTTTTTTTTTTTT